>APFE030491470.1:268334-294750 GCA_000404065.3 Pinus taeda | reverse complement strand
TAAAAAACAAACGTCTTAGATGAAAAACAAGAAGAGGAATAAAACAACCTGAAAAATGGTTAAATAATCAACATTTAAAAGAAAATTGTGCATAGTTGGGACAAAAAAAAAATTTAAAGTGGCAAAAATACCCCTAAGAAAATGTTGATGCTTTCAAAATTAGAAAATCACCAACATTTAAAAAAATTATTCATACTTAATATATCAAAAAATCTAAAGTATCAAAATAAGCTTAAAAAAATGGGGTTGATGTTGTATCAACACTTTTCAAATTGACATGAAAATCACTAACATTTAAAATCAATTAGCTTAAAAGTGACATCGTAAAAAAAAATAATAAAATATTAGTTAAAATAATAAAACAAGGGTTATGAATTTTTGAGAGAAAAGAAAAAAATTATTTTTTAAATTGTATTTTTCGCTCATCTCCTTATGGGTTTACTCAAATTTCAAGTGTAGACAATCATTGGATGCAGAATTAAATTTCGCATCCAACAGGTACCTATTATGAATACTTTTGAGATGATCCACATTGAAAAAAATTGAAGATACATTAAAAATGTGTGTTCATATGTTTTTTTAATGTATCTTCAAATTTTATCAATGTGGGTCATCTCGAAAGTATGCATAATGAGTACTTGTTGGATGTAGAATTTAATTTTGCATCCAATGAGTGTCTAAAATTGAAATTTGACTAAACCTATAAGGAGATAAACCAAAAATACAATTTAAAATGTATTTTTTCTTATTTTCCCTCCAAAATATTTACGTGTACTTCTTTTTAAATTTAAAGGATTTTGATTGGTTTACATATTATGACATGGAAATTAGATGAAAATTTTATGGCTGCTTTTAGATTGAAATTTCCTCTAATGCATACTTAATACATAAAAAAGTTTTAAGTCTCAAAACTATGCTCTAAAAAAAGGTGTATTCTGAATCAACACTTTTCAAAATCGGATGATTTTTTGTTACCTCTAAAACGTGAGAACTCAGTACAGTTCTCTTTTGATTGGTAACTATGTTTACATCTCCATTGATGAGAAGATTGGTGATTTTCTTACAAAGCCTATTTCTAGAGGGAAGTTTGTGTACTTTTGGGACATGCTTGGGTTTGTGGAGAATACCTCTCTTATTAAAAGGGAGAGTTGATGAGACATCATATCAATGGACATTATCATGACCTTGGTTGGAGAATGGTTTAATATTCTCTTTGTGTCATTATGACCTTGGTTGTATTGAGTTTTCAAGTGCAATAGATATAGGCACAATATTTTTGAAATATGAATAATTACTTCTAATGATATAGATATTCTTTTAACAATTTCAGTTCATCTTTAAGTAATTGCACTTTAGAAATTCAACCATAAAACCATAAGAGAAATAGAGATCACAATGCACAAACAGAGCACAATATTTATACTAGCAAAACCTACTTAGGGGAAAAACCAGATAACCTTTTTCTTAGAGAAATTCTTAAGTTCAACAAGAGATACACTTAATGTTGCTAGTCAAACATGAGTTCAAACTGATAGAAAAGGTTATGGTCAAACCTAGTCTCCAACCATCAAGTCAAGCCTTCAATATTCCCTACAACTAGGCCTGAATTGTTCCCTAGACTAGAATTATTCTTCCCGGAAACTGTCTAGAAACACAAAAGTTTGCCCTCCCAGTCTGCCCAAAAATTTGGCCTATCTAGAATATGTTGCTCGGAAACACATGTGCGAGCTAGAAAAAGAGAGATGTGAGTTAGAGAGAGATATAAAGATGGTCTTCGTCCTTCTTTTCATCCTTCTTGTCCCTGTTGAAAATGCAACAAGAAATTCCTAATTTTAAGTTTGCCATAAATAAATTAGGAGAAATTTCAATTTCAATTTCAACATAATATTTGGAGGTAGTTAATAAGGCGACATGGCTCTTGTCACTCAGTTAACTTAGTTAATTCGATTTGGAGACACTTGAGTTTATTTATACATGATTAATTTTAAATTTGTAGTAATCTATTTCAGTTAATTTGAGTTATTGTCAGTGTAACTAGTTCTTACTATTAGTAGAACTAATGGAGGTTCAGTCAAGGGTGTGTATATTTTTTCACACCACTGAGTGATCATCCAATTAACTGATCAATAAGCCTAAATTAACTCATGCATGTAGAGAATTCGAGTTACCCAATTGAGATTGGAGTTCAAGGGCAATGTACTATCAGTTGTAAATTATTCCAAGTTATACAAGTCATACATACAGTTAGAGAAGGACCTATAGGAATTACACAATCCAAATTGAGGAATTCCCTAATTAATAGTGGCCTAATCCCAAAGGGAATAATGCAAGGAAATAGGGGCTTGAAGGATTGAATTTTTTGCTAAGTATTGACCAAGGTCAATCAGTTAGGTAGAGTATAGAAGATATAGGTGCAGGTTGAGCTCAAGCTTTAGAAGAGCATATTGTATTCATCCAAATTCTTTGATTATTGCAATACAAATAGCAAGGGCTTTTGAGCAGTTTCTTTCCCCTAGATAAATCTCTGTGTATGTGTGTTAAATCTTGATACATGTGAATGAGTTGTGTTCTCGATCGTGAATTTTATTCCACAGATCAATAGAGTAGCTTCTAGTCTTGTGATTTAATAAATTTCATGAGAATTTTAGAATCTACACATTAATTTCTACATGCTATTAGAGCTAGATTCACAGTAGAGAAGAGATTTCAAAATTGTAATTGTAGGAGGTTTGAATCTGAAGATCAATGTTACAGGTTTCTCGAGGACTAAGAAGATGCCTTTCATTGGAATGAGGCTCTAGTATGCTTTGGAAGGTACCACATATTTTGTGGCATGGAATATTTGAATGGGGGTAGTATTGGATGATAATGGGCTACTAGAATACATCAAGACAGATGTAGTAAAACCCTCAACATTTGATGCCCAGGATCTTGCTCAGTGGAAGAAGGATGTGGTTAAAGTGAGGAGGATCATATTGGAGGGAGTTTGAGATCATATTGTCTCGAATCTCCATGGGAAGGATACTTTGTTCACGGTGTGGAAAACACTGACTGAGTTGTTTGAGAACAATAGTGACCACATGAAGCTGGAACCCAAGGACAAGCTTCGAAGTATTAAGATGAAAATGAATGAAACAATTATGCAGTAACTAAGCAGGTTTACACAATGTCATGATGAAATTGGTGGGTTCGGTATTACTATCCTTGAAGAAGATCTGATAGCTCTAGCCCTCTTAGGCCTTCCCAAGAGTTGGCATAGTTATCAATATTCAATAAATGGTAGAGATAAACTACCAAGAGGGGAGTGGTTATGGTCCGATTTAGTGCAGGAAGAAACTAGGAGGAGCAACAAAGATGATACTTCATCCAAGGGTGAGGATGAATAGAACTATCCCTTGGATGGAAAGGAAAAGAAAGTGAAAGGGAATAAATTCCAATCCAAAGTAGAATTGAGTCAAGGGGGTAAGAAGAAAGACTTGTCCAAAATCAAGTGCTTTCACTATTATGAACTGGTACATTATGCCACGAAATTTCCACACAAGAATGCAAGCAAGAAGAACACAGGAGGAGAAAACAGTGAAGCCTTGGATTCATAGTTCGAACTTGATTTTACCCTCATTGCATGCATGAAAATCACAATGATAGGTAGTGTGTGACATCTTGATAGCGATGCTTCATTCCACATGACATGCAACAAAGAATTTTTCAGTGACTTGGAGAAGGATCTCCAGATGCACATCGAGATGGGAGATGATGGAAGGTATAACATGACCTTCATTGGTACCGTTACTTTTTAGAGGGAATCTAACTCCCCTCTCAGGCTCAAGGATATGATGTATGTATCGGTTCTGAAGAAGAATCTAGTTTTCATCGCGATGTTGGAAGACCATGGATATGATGTGATATTAAGCAAAAGGAAGGCTTTCTTAAGACACATTTCCACAAGACTAGTGAAGTAGATTGGGGTTGAAGTGAAGAACCTCTACAAATTAGATGTGGAAGACTATGCAACATTGAGCACAAAAGCAGAGAAGGTGCATAGACGAGATGCCAGTGAATTATGGCATAGAATACTTGGCCATTTGTGTCATGGTGCTTTGATCATGCAACAGATTTCTACAGGCCTCCCCAATGGAGCACTTGAACAGCGAGATACATGCAAAGGGTGTACATTGGGGAATTACACAAAATCCACCTTCAATGACTGGGACATCAGGGTGCATGCAATGCTTGAAAGGATCCACTCTGATGTATATGGACGTTTCTCGAAAACCTCCACTGCCAAGCACATGTATTATGTTATATTTGTAGATGATTTCTCATGGAAATGTTGGATCTACTTCATATAGAATAAAGACTAGACATTCTCCAAATTTGTTGATTTTACAACACTTGTTGAGAAAGAGATTGGTAGGAAAGTGAAGGTTCTTAGGAGTGATAACGGTGGTGAGTACATGTAAAATGAGTTTAAAATTTATGTGCAAAGGAAGGCATTCAATGGGAGTTGAAAACATGTCATAACCCACAATAGGATGGGGCGGCTGAGAGGAAGAACATAAGTATTGTGTAAGAAACACATGCAATGTTTCATGACCAAAGCCTACCTCTACACTTGTGGGTTGAAACATACCACACAATGGTCTATTTGCAGAAAAAGAGTCCTCACAATATTCTTGGCATGAGTACATCAAAGGAATATTTTTCAGGGAAGAAACCAGATGTGTCACACTTCAGGATCTTTGAATCAGCAGTTTACTATCATGTTGCCAAGGAAGTAAGGAAAAATATACAACCGACAACAGAGTTGGGCATATTGTTGGGGTTCACTGTTACACCTCACAACTATAGGGTGTACATTCCATCCCTAGGATGACAGTGGTCACATCGGATGTGAAATTTGATGAGGATAAAACAATGAGCTGTTCTCTTGAGAGGGAGATTTAGTTGTAGCCTGATCGGTGGCTTTTGGCTCTAAAGGAAGAACCTCAGGAAGTTTTGGAGCAGCCACAAGCAAAGGAGGAGGGAGAAGAGAGATCCACTCAAGAAGAAACATCCAGATAAGGAAGGAAGTGGACCAGGGAAGCTGACAGATTATTGTAGGCTGCTAGAGAGAATGTGGGAGCTCCCACACCACAATGTAAGTAGAGGAGGTCACCAGATTGGTACACTAGGTACATGGCTATGATGAGTGAGCTAGTTGAGACAAAACCATCCTCATTCGAGTAAGCAATGCAAAAACTAGTATGGGTTGATGTTACGGTAGAGAAATATGATTCCATTGTCAGAAACAATGTTTGGGAAGTGGTCCCAAGACCGACAGACAAATCACTAGTTGGTTCGAGATGGATTTACAAGGTAAAACATGTAGTAGACGAGAGCATAGAGAAACAAAAGGCCAGATTTCTGGCCAAGGGGTACTCTTAGGTGGAGGGAATTAACTATGAGGAGACCTTTTCTCTTGTAGCAAGGAACTCATCCATCAGGTCAATTCTAGCGCTGTCAGCGCAGATGGGGTGGAAGATCCACCAGATGGATGTGAAGGCATCATTCCTCAATGGAATATTGAGGAAGAGGTGTATATTGAGTAGCAAGAGGGGTTTGAGAATTTTGACAACGAGTCGCATGTGTGCAGACTCAAGCGAGTGTTGTATGGACTCAAGCAAGCACCCCATGCTTGGTATACCAGGATCGATAGCTATCTCATCGATATGGGATTCACCAAAATAAAAGTAGATGAAAACCTTTATCACATTATGGTGGAAGGTAAATTATTGATTTTTTTTTCATATGTCGATGATTTGATGCTTATTGGTGATGAACAACTGATCAGATCTTGCAAGGAGGACCTCGCAAGAGAGTTCGAGATGAAGGACATGGGACTCATGCATTAGTTCCTCAATTTAGAAGTATGGAAAGGAGATGGAGAATTGTTTGTATATCAAGGCAAGTATACCAATGAGATACTAAAGAAGTTATGCATGGAGAGTAGCAAACCCATAGACACTCCTCTAGTAGGTAACTGGAGGAAAGAGGATGTCACTTTAGGTGAGGAAGTAGAGGCTACAATTTACAGGTAGCTTGTGGGTTCACTCATATATTTGGTGAACACACGACTAGACAAGTGTTATGTAGTTAACCAACTATTCAAGCCATGGTTAAGCCAAGGAAAATGTGTTGGAAGGAAACAAAGGATGTGTTGAGATATCTCAAAGGCACTACTCAGTTTGGTCTTAGGTACATACGAATAGAGGGAGTGAAGCTACAAGGCTTCACAGATGCAGATTGGGTGGGGAGTCCATTAGGCATGAAGAGCACTTCAAGAGGAATTTTTAGTGTTGGGTTAGCAACAGTTTATTGGTACAGTAGGAAGTAAAGATCTGTGGCACTCAGCTCAGCAGAAGTGAAGTACATGGATGTAAGTCAAGGAGCATGTGAGGCTATTTGGATGAGAAAGATTCTTATTGGTTTGTTTGGTTAGAAGATGGATCCTACAATGCTTTACTGTGACAATCATAGTTTTATCAAACTCTCTGAGAATCCAATATTTCTTGATCGATCCAAGCATATCGACATCCGATATCACCATTTTCAAGATTGTGTGTAGAGGTGGATTATGTTGTTGCAGTACATTCCAACAGAGGAACAAGATGCAAATATTTTAACAAAGGCCTTGTTAAGATGAAAAATTGATTTCCATAGAAGCTGGATTAAGGTATCTGATAATCCTTTTCTTGCTGAGAGGGAATGTTGAAAATGCAATAAGAAATTCGTAATTTAATATTATCTTGATTAAATTATGAGAAATTCGAATTTCAATTTGAGCAGAAAACTTGGAGGTAGTTAATTGAGGTGACATGGCTCTTGTCACTTAGTTAACTTACCCAATTCGAGTTGGAGACACTTGAGTTCAATTCTACATGATTCATTGTTAATTTATAGCAATATATTTTAGGTAATTTAAGTTATTGTCAGTGTAACTAGTTCTCATTGTTAGTAGAACTAGTGGATGTTTAGTCAAGGGTGTGTAACCTTTTCACATTGAGTGAAAAGGGTGTGTAACTTTTTCCACACTGAGTGATCATCTAGTTAACTGATTAATCAACCTAAATTAACTCATGCATGTAGAGAATTTGAGTTACCCAGTTGAGATTCGAGTTCAAGGGCAGTGTAATATCAATTATAAACCATTCCAAGTTGTACAGGTCATGCATTCCATTAGAGAAGGACCTATAGGCATTGCGTAATCCAAATTGAGGAATTTCCTAATTAATAGGGGCCTAACTCCCAAGGGAACTGCGCAAGGAAATAGGGGCTTGGAGGCTCGAAATTTTGGATAATTACTAGCCAAGGTCAACCAGTCAGGAATAGAATAGAAGATACAGGTGTAGGTTGAGCTCAATCTTGGGCAGAGCATATTGTATTCATCCAAATTCTTTGATTAATGCAATACATATAATAAGGGGTTTTGAGTAGTTTATTTCCCCTTGACAAATCTCTGTGTATGTGTGTTAAATCTTGATGCATGCTAATGATTTGTGTTCTTGATCATGAATTTTCTTCTGCAGATCAGTAGATTAGCTTCTAGCCTTGTGATTTAGTGAATTTAATGAGTAGTTTAGCATCTACATATTAATTTCTATAGTCCCTCTTGTCCTTTTCTTGGATGCCAAGAAATTGTCTTTCTTGTGAGAAGTCAAATGGTACCTTTGTGAAGGAGGTCAAATACCTTTATATAGTGTTCTTCCTTTGTGAATGGGTGTGTCTCTTCACTAGGACTGATTTGACTTGATGGAGGACTGAATTGACTATTTTGGAGCCAAAAATCAAAAATCAAAATTCAAAATTTTCTCTTTTAAATTTGAAAGGAAGAACATGTCTTACAATAATTGTTTTAAGGGACATATATTCAAAATTCCATGAATGACATGTATTACAAATTATTTATACATTACGAGGGCTAAAATATAAATTATGAAGGCTGACCATAGCTACAAAATTCATCACTCCCTCTTAGCTAAGGGGGTATTCATAATGACTAGACATATGTTCTTCTTGTGAAAAAAAATCTCTAAGAAAAGGTTATAACAAATCATCAATAGTATCAACATCATTCAATTACCATAATTATGGTCAATAACTTTGACACATGGTAGATTTATTAGCATCAACAGGCTACCAACATTCTGGTCGGTACCTCTGACATGTGGTGCATTCTCACCATAATTATGGTTGGTACTCTTAACACATGATGGATTGGGAATAACTTTGGTTGATACCTATGACACATGGTACATCATTAACATCAACTAGTGACCACGACTCTATTCTATCTATCACGTGATATACAAACTAATCTCAGTTCACCATTATTTTGATCAGTGCCTGACACATGGTGAATCTCCAAAGGCCACAATGCATTTGAGTAATTTTGGGTCTGATGCTAATGAAATTGATGTTGAAAGGCCACATGCTATATGAGTAATTTTGGGCCTCTAGGACCATTTTTCCTAATTATGGTCAATATACTTGACACAAGAATAATGTTTTTCCTTTGCCATACCATTCCCCTAATTCTGATCATATATGATATATGAAGAATGTCATTCCATGATGTTATCTGATCAATTCTCCCTCTCAATCAGAGAGGTATTCTCAACAAGTCCAAGCTTGTCCTTGAAGTATATAAACATCGCATTGGAGAGAGGCTTTGTAAATATCATCAATATGCTTAACAATAGAAACACACTGGAGCTTCACAACTCCCTTCTACACCATGTTACGAATGAAGTCGTACTTGATCTCTGAATGTGCTTTGACCTGTCATGGAAAATTGGATTCTCTATCAGCTTCATACAACTCTAACTATCACAATATATGACAATCAGTTTAGCACATGATCAAATAGTCCTGCGAGTAGCTTCCAAAGTCACATCATTTCAGAACTTGCTAAACTAGCTGTCATATATCCTATTTCAGCAATGTTGAGTGCAACAAATACTTCCTTCTAATCCACAAATTATAGTAGAACCCAAACTAAAGTAGTCTCCATAGGTACTCTTTCTGTCTTCAGCACCCCTACCCAATCTTCATTTGTATATCCCTGCATTTATATATCATCAGTTGAGACATATCTCAAACCATAATCAAATGTATGACACAAATATCTCAATATGTTCTTTGTTGCAATCTGGTGATCATGTCTCGGTTCCACCTGTAACTGGCTTAATTTGTTCACTACAAAGAAAATGTTTAGCCTAGTATTAACCAAATACATCAGCAAACCAACCGACTTCTGGTACATGCATGGATCTACCAAATGAGACTTAGAGTCTCTCAGCTTTCTCAAATTTGTAATCATGGGAGTTGGCATAGACTTACAGTTCATCATTCCAAAATTTTGTTGGATCTTTGATAATATATTTTCCTTGACCAAGTAAGACTTAACTGAGCTACTTTTATACTTCTAGTCCCAAATAGTAGTGCATTAATCCAATGTCATTCATATCAATTTCAGAATCCAATTCCCTTTTACACTGAATAATGAGATGCTCCACATTTGTCAAAAATAAGTCATCAACATATAGTAATGGAATCACAGGTTCATTTTTCTCAATCTTGAAGTACAATTTTGGATCAACATCACCTTTGGAGAAAACAAGTCTTGTCAGATAACAATCAATTCATGTATACTAGGCTCTTACCGCTTGCTTAATTCCACAAGGCTTTCTTCAATCTACGTATGTGAGACTCTCTCCCATGAACCTTAAAACCTTGAGGTTGTTTAATGTATAGTTCCTCCTCAATCACGCTATTAAGAAAGACAATATTTACATCCTTCTGATATAAAATCCAACCCATAAATGAAGCAATGGAAATAATAGATCTAATGGTAGTGTACTTGGTAACTAGAGCAAAAGTTTCATCATAGTCTTCTCCCTCTTTTTGGGAGAACCTTCTAGCCACAAATCTCACCTTATATTTGTCAACATTTCCATCCACAACATACTTGATCTTGTGTATCCATTTGGAGGACACCTCAAAAATTCTTTCAGGTGTAGGTACAATTTCCCATATATCATTCTTCATAATCGATTAGTATTCTTCCAACATCACATCCTTCCAAACTTGTTGGCTAGCTTCTCCTTCAAAGGTGGAAGTCTTAGCATCAATAAGATTAATCATTAAAGCTACATATCTAGAATACCTCTTTGGCCTCTTGCATTCCTTGAAGGTGTCACATGGTGTTTCATGTCCTTTTGCTTCCTGCAAAGTGGATCTTAGTCAAGCATGCCTCTTTATGATTTTAGGAGAAACAATCAGGTCGACTGGATCGTTAAGCCCTTCTGGCTCTTATTTATGATCAATACGATTTTCTGAAGGATTTAATGGGACAAAACCTTCTTCTTCCTTGGTATATTCATGTTCTTCATCCTCATAATAGTCCATGGGAACTTCTTTGGATTTTTAGTAGGCCACATTTTCATCAAAGGTCACATCCTGCTAACTTCAACCAGTTTTTATCCTGGAACATATATTATATAGGCCTTTGATGACTCTCTAATATCAACGAATATACCTTTCTTTCTTGAAGGCTCTAAATTCCTTCTCTTATCTTTAGGTACATGATTATAAATAGGGCAACCAAAATTTTTCAAATAACCACCTTGAGGTTTTTATCTGGTGAGCGCTTCTTCAGGAGTCTTGTCTTCCAAAATTCAATGACATTCTATTTTGAATGTAGGTAGTTTTCATCGATGCTTCACTCCATAGAAACATAGGAAGATATTGGTCGTGCATAATTTCCTTCACAAATTCTTCAATATATTTCTTCTTTCTAATCAATAACTCCATTTTGTTATGGATTGTAAGTGACTATTAACTCCCTCTTAATCCAAACTTCTTTACAAAAGGAAACAAGCTCCTTGGAGGTGTATTCTCGTCCATTATCATATCTCGGGACCTTGATCTTCTTTCCCTTCAAGTTTTCTACTTCAGCCTTGAATTCATGGAATTTTTCAAAGGCTTCATCCTTTGTGTTCATGAAGTAAATCATGTTTTGCAGAAGAAATCATCTATAAATATCACATAGTATAAAGATCCTCCAAGAGATTTTACGAACATTAGACCACATACATCAGAATGGACTAGATCTAGGATTTCCACATATATAATTTTACCACTTGGAAAAGGCTTCTTGATGTTCTTCCTAAGCACACATCCTTTTCATCCTTCATCATGTTCAACTTGCAAGTTTGGAGCACCTTATTCTAGCTCAATGGATGTCTTTTGAATTCCTTTGAATGTATATATATATATATATATTTTTGTCTCCAAGTTCCACCTTTTGTGATAATCTTCTTTCCATCATATTTGTGAGTTTGTCTCTATCTCCTATCGTTTCCCTTGAGGCACTACTATCTACTAGCCATAATATTTCACTATCTGCAATGGAACTAGTGAGTCTAGAAAAATAAAAGAATCATTTATTACCTAGATCATCATTCCTATGATTCTTTATATGTTCATCCAAGTCTATTATGGTAGCATGTTTGTTTCCTTTACTCCTCCTATCATTCAATCTTTCAGGACAATCACTTCTATAATGACCAAATTTATGACAATGACAACATTGAACTTTTGACATCTCTCTTTCCTTGAGGAGTGGATTTTTTTCTTTAGCTCTTTTTCCTTCATTTATTTTTTGAAAGCCAAACTTCTTTCTTCCTCCACCCTTCTTGATATGTGTTGCATATTCTTGAGGGTCACATTCTTCATATCTCTGAATCTTACCTCTTGATATGAGTCTTTATTCTTATTGAGTACACATAATCCATTGTTCATCAAATTTTGGAACATATTTCTAGCACACATTTGCAAATGAGTCCCATGATTCAGTTAGACCATTAAGTGTTCTAGACACTAGTTCCTTTTCAAGAATGATTTCATCAATTGCTTAAATTTTATCTCTTATTGAGAAATCCTCATAAAATATGAGGCTATAAGATCATTCCTTGCCATTCTAACATCACGAGGCTCATTCTTCAAACTCATTGCTTGATCAATATTGTTGATAGTGTACAAACCATTTAGGTCATTGTACATTTTCTTCGAAGAGTCAAGATTGCAATATATGGGATCCAATGATCTATGATGGATTCTATAAAGATATTTCTAGTTGTAGTATCATCTTTCTCAAATTTTAAGCGCAAGAAGAAAATCAATCCTTGTTTTTGAAGCCCTAAAATTTGTAGTTCCTAATTTGTTTTCAACCTTCATATGGGAACCCATAATCATGGACAAACATATAAATTGTAGATATATGGTTTTCTTCAAGAGCGGTCTCTTATCAAGGCTTCTTCAAGAGTGATCTGAATGCCCTTTTTGTCATCAAAGCTCTAATACCATGTTGACTTTTCAAGTGTAATACATATAAGAACAATATTTTTGAAATACTAATAATTACTTCTAATGATATAGATATTCTTTTATCAATTATAGATTAACATTAAATAATTACACTTCAAGAATTCAACCATAAAACCATAAGAACAATATATATCACAATGCACAAAGATAACACAATATTTACCCTGGGAAAACCCACTTAGGGGAAAAATGGAACAACCTTTTTCTTAGAGAACTTATTCAATTCAACAAGAGATACAACTAATGCTCCTAGTCAAACATGAGGTCAAATTGACCATCAAATCTTATGGTCAATCCTAGGCTCCAACCCTCAAGTCAAGCCTTCAATATGACCTCCAACTCAACTTGATCTGATTGTCCCTAGGCTGAAATTCTGCTTCCCAAAAATTGGCCTCCCAATCTGCCCAAAAATTCAGCCTGCCCAAAATATGTTTCTTAGAAAAAATGCCCAAAACCACATGTGAGAGCTAGAGAAAGTGAGATGTGAGCTAGAGAGAGAGAGAAAGATGATCTTCATTCTTCTTTTTTCCCTTCTTGTCTTTCTTTTCCTTTGTTTGGTTGCCCATAAACTGTCTTACTTGTGAGAGGTCAAATGGTACCCTTGTGGAGGAAGTAGAATGCCTTTATATAGTGTTTTTCCTTCTCAAATGGGTGTGTCTCTTCACTGGGGCTGAATTAACTTGAGGGAGGGCTGACTTGAGTATTTTGGAGCCAAATTTTCAAAATTCAAAATTCAAAATTTTCTCTTTTAAATATGACATGAAGAACATGTCTTACAAAAATTCTTTCAAGGGATAAATAAAACAAAAATGACATGAAGAACATGTCTTACAAAAATTCTTTCAAGGGACATATAAAACCAAAATGACATGAAGAACATGTCTTGCAAATTCTTTATACATTACAAGGGCTAAAATATAAATTATGAAGATTGACCATAGCTACAAAATTCAATAGGTTGGAGAAGTTTTCCTTGTGTCATTATGACCTTGGTTGAAGAATGGTACAAAATACTAACATTCTTCTTGTGTCACTTTGACCTTGATAGCAGAATGATCCGGTAGAAGACATTCTCCCTATATCACTTTGACCTTCATTGAGGAATGGTCTGGTAGAGGATATTGTCCCTGTGTCAGTTTGACCTTGGTTGGAGAAGAGTCCTATAGGCCACTTAGATGAGCAAGAGCCTCCCAACATCATGTTCACATCTCTTTCTAGAGTGAGATTTTTTTTTTAATCTTTGATGAGGCCTCAGGTGTTTCACCTAGACTATGTCTATAGTTGTTTGATGGTGAACCTGAATATGTTGATGATGGTGATTATGTTATTGATGATGATCCGTATCTTAATATTGATTTTTCATTATATAATTGTTACCTTGAGAACATCTTGATAATCATTATGAATACCTCCCTAGTTAAGAGGGAGTATTGAATTTTTGTAACTATTGTTGGTCTTCATAATGTATATTTTCATTAGTTATGCATTTATTATAAGCATGTTCTTCATGCTCAAAAGAAAAATGATATTATTTGTTTTGTCAAAGAAAATTAGAAGGCTTGTTCTTCTAGGCCTTCCAAAAGATAAATTAATTTTAGATTTTTATTTTTGGCTCCACAAGATGGCCAAGTTGGCTCTCCCATGATCAAGTCATCTCGTCCCCAACAGGCACTATTCAGACCCTTCAATAAGTCTATAAGTAGGTCATTCGACCTCCCTCCAAGAGGCAACTCACAACTCATCAAATAAAGTATATTTTTGTGCCCTTAAGTGAAGAAAGTCAAAAGAAGAAGGTCGAAGACTAGAAGGAAGTCAAAAGAGAGAGAAGACCTCACATGTGTGAAATATTATCTCTGTTTTTTCTTGCATGTGTGATAGAAAAGTCTAAATTTTTCCGTGGGTAAATTTTGTGGTGAAGTCTAAGTTTTCTATGAAAGAGAAAGGCTGAAATTGTAGACTTGATTGCATATCTTGACCAAGTTTGACTTAGATTTCAAGCAGTTGTTTTTGGAGGGTTGACTTGGGTTCTTGGTGGAAGTCTGTCTTGTCATCTTGTTGGTCAGTTTGTCTATTATCTTGACTTGGATGTCTCTCTTTTGACTTGTTTATATAAGGAAAGGTTGTATGGTTTTTCCCAAGACAAACTCTGGTGTTCTTTTGTGGTTGTCTCTTTATAATCTTATAGCATTTTGTTAGATTGTTGAAGTTCTATGTTTATTTTTTTATGATGAATAATAAATGTGATAAAATCTCAATCTAACAAATATCATAAGAAACAATTATCAACTTAGAGGACTATTGAAAAATCAACACTTGGTCATTCATGCATGCGCCTTGGATCATGGTAGAACTCTATTTATGCTTGAAATTTCTATAAATCATAGGAACAATCATTTCTTGGTAAGATTAATTTCCTAAGAGGATTGGCCTCCTATTTTGCTAAAATCATTTGGGGTATTACCAATATGTTAAAGAAGGGAAATGAAGCTAACTAGTCAAAGGCCACTGGGCCTTCTTTTCATCTAATTAAGATATCCTTAGGAGAGGCACTAGTGCTAGTGAGTCCCAACTATACCAAATAGCTCATGGTATCTTCATTTTCCTTAGAGAATATTGTTGCACTTGTCTTACAAAAAAACAAAGAAGATTTTGAGAAACCTATCATATTTTTTAGTAGGGCATTAGGAGATGCATAATTGAAGTATAATATGTTGGAAAAACTATAATTTTCTCTAGTAAAATAACTGAAATTTTTTTGTCATTATATTTTACATTCTAATGTGATAGCTTTTGTCCCTCAAATTGTTGTTAAATATATTTTTAGACAACAGGAATGTGATGGAAGAAGGGGGAAAGTGTATTGTAAAATTTTAAGAATTTGACCTAGCAATTAAGATGACTAAGCTTATCAAATGTTACGTTTCGTGAAATTGATCTAACTGTAAGACTTTGGGAATAAATGAAATGGTTGAGGTTTCCCTTCAATACATTGGTCAACCTTAGGGCCAAATTTCCTAGTTAAAACTAACCAATTCCCTTGGATCTTCTTAATATATTAATAAAAAGTTTAATAAGGCATCATAGTATGTTGCTATTACTTATTATTTGTAAAACCTTCAATGTCCTACACATTTAGCGAAATATCAAGCTAGGTCTTCGACATTAAAATCTATCATGTATTTTATCCTTGATAGTACCTTTTTATTGGAATTTCTTTGTTAATTATATTACCGAAGAGGAAATTGATGCTATAACTATTGAATTATGTCACCAAGGATAATGTGGAGGTCATTATGCATGGAGAATTACAAGTCAAAAGTTTATGAGTATTGGTTTTTATTATCTTACATTATTTATCCAAGTGAATAAAAATGTAAGGACATGTATACAATGTCAATTATTTGTTGGAAAGTAGAAAGCATACCTACCTTTAAATCCCATTAAAGTTTAGTCTTGATTTCAATAGTGGGATTTAAATGATTTAAACTTAATTGGAGAAATTCATCCTCTTTTTAGTTGACATACAGATGGATATTGACAACCATATAACATTTTAGTAAATGGGAAGAAGAAATTCCTATAAGGAATGCAACTGATATTATAGTAATAGAGTTTTTGGTGGAAAATATCACGATAAGATTATGTTGTCCTAAGAATATCACAACTATTATTGTAAAACATTTTTCCTCTATTGCTATAATTTCATTTTGTTAGAGACATAAAATAATGTTAGGACACTCTAAAAAGAAACGATCTAGTTGAATCATCAAATAAAATTTCCATGAAGATAATTGAGAAATTTTTAAATGATAAAAAGAGGTCCTCGAATTTTTAGCCAAATCACACCTTCACCCAGGCTGATTAGCTCCCTCAAGAAATTGCGCAATTTTCTAGCAGCTTGCTGGGCTCCAGAATTGCGTAAATCTGCCTGTCAAGCTTCACTAAGAAAATTGCGCAATTACTCCTAGCAAGGCTACTTAGCCTAGGAATTGCATAATCCTGGGCGTCAGTTAACTGCTCTACCCAGAAATTGTGCAAATCTTCTTGGCAACTAGCCTAGCTCGCTCCCAGAAATGTAGATTTTTTCCTGCCAACTGAGTAGATTGTTGCATGTGCAGTTGAGTTTACCGTTTCCTCCCAAAATAAAGAAAACTTGACTTGCATGAATGGGATGATTTTTCCAGGAATAGAAAAAGAAACATGCAAAAAGAATCCCTAGATTTTCATGAGTTATTTTTAGCAGCTAGAGGTTACATGCAAAGATTGTTTTAGAACCTTTCCTCCAAGTGTTGTTTTTTCCTAGATTTGTGGCATGCCCGTCATGAGCTCCAAACGTATTTATTCGACGCATCAGAGCTATTTTCTCTACATAGATCTTGGAGCTCTGACACCCCACCGCACATATAGGAGTCTTCGACACATCCAACTCAACAATTCATGGGTAAGTCAACTTAACTTGTCTTTTGTAGCATTTATGTCGCTTTTTGTGTTTTCTCTTGTGAGAGTGTTGTTTGCTTGATTTCTGTGAATGCTTATTGTTGTTTACATGCATACTAGCTTGTAATAGCACCATTTTAGTTTTTGTTAGCATATCATTGCTGTCGCATGCATGAAACTGTTTTGCATGAACGATCGCCAATTTGGCGACTCACTTCACCCACATGCATGTTGTTCCATTTTCTTAATATTTCATTCACTATTTTCATGTATGATCATTCACTCTTTCTTACATTCAGTATCACCATGCATTCACATTCACATTTTCTTTCAGTTGCACGTCGGCGGGTATGGGTAGCCTTGGCCTGAACCCTGCCTCACCAAGACAACATTGCGCAATATTGAGAAGGAATGCTCTATCTTCCCCTCAGGAAATGCGCATTTATGTTGAGTGATTTTCCTCCAGTATTGCATTGCACAATTCTAAGGGATAGTGACTACTTGCCCAAAAAATTGTGCAATGCAGTCACTGGACCTACAACCACTGTCAGCTGAAATTGCACATTGCGCAATTCTAGTAGCCAGTAGGCCAGCCTGGATTGCACATTGCGCAAATACAATAGCTACCAGCCTCCCTAGATAGCCTAGACTACTTTTTGTGCAGTTCTGGCAACTAGTCAGCCAGCCTCCCAGAAGATTTTTTTCAATCCTTTCCTGTCAATTCCTAGGTATGTTGCATGTCGTTCCTCAAATTTTCTTTGGTTTTTGTTGATAGATTTATTGCCATGCATGTTTCTTTGTCTCTAGATCTAGCAGGTGCTCGTCTACCTCTTAGAATTTTAGGATCAATGGCCTCCAAGAGAGTAGGATCAAAGGACAATGACGGAAGTGCAACTAGAGCGACAATTGAGCGAGTGCCTACAAGTCTGTCAATCTATGAAGATACCAAACTAATTGTAGATAAGGACATCAAGTTGAAATGGTAACAGGTCAATGATGCATTTGTAGGAACATTTGGGGAATACCTCGAAGACTGCCAAGTCTATGTGAACATCCACAAGTCTGGCTTGTATCAGATTGCATGCAGATATCTCGTGCTCCCATGCATTGACATGATACATTGGATCATCTCGCACACTGATCTTGAGATGATAACATTGATCAATGTAAGTGGGGCGGAGATTGCTACCTTTAGGGCATAATATTATGATGATATGTATCATATATTAGAGCCCATGATCATCATGGAGACTCCCTTTAGCATACTTAGTAGTAATGCCAACTCCAGAGACATTTTGAAGAACTGGGTGAATGAGCCAGGACGACACCCAACCAAGTCTACAAGACGAAGATAATGCAGAAACCGTATCAATACTTGGTCATCTTTGTATGTCTATTGTATGGCCAAGAAAGCAATGAAACCTTCCCACGGAGTTGGGTGATCACATTGAACCAATTGGCTACAGAAGGCAAAGCTCGAAACTAGTCTGATGTGTTGGCTCACCAGCTGAAGGAACAGGTAACAAGGACTCGACAACTGTCCAAAGGTATGAAAGGAAAAATATACATGTCTTCTTACAACTTGGATGCAATATGTGCCTGTAAAGAGTTCCCGGGATTGAAGTGGGCATGGACACCAACAAAGACTTCTGTGAACACTTATTGTAAGATGTTATCCAAATGTAGCTTCAAAGGAGTTATCACACAACTGTTCGATCATTTTCTCACCCCAGTTTACAGAAGGATATTCGAACAAGATCCACCCTCCGTGTTGAATGCAACAATGGAGGCATTGATTGACGTAGTTTATTGGTATGCCTCACCGTCCGACACCTTCATACAGATGTACAACATGGAGAAGCCTCCTCATGTTCTACCGAAGTTTTCATTGGACAAACTCGTCATGTAGGAAGTATCATATCACATCTCGACAGGATTAACAGCTAGGCTGCACTGAAAGAAAAAGGAACCTTGGCCCGCTCTTCTATTGCGGATTGGGTTATATGAGATACAGAGTTTCAAGCATGTGGATGTCGAAGCAGAGTAGATGAAGAAGTATCCATTTGACCTCCAAAGTTACAATCCATATGACCCGCATTGTATTGTGAAAGATCACTTTGCGAGAGTACAGTTCAACTGGATCCACGGGGCATGTCATTAGGCGGAGGAAGACCCATGGAGATATTGTTACAACTCCTCCAGACTCAGCGAAGCAGAGTAGATGAAGAAGTATCCTTTCGACCTCCAAAGTTACAATCCATATGACCTGCATTGTCTTGTGAAAGATCACTGCGCGAGAGTACAGTTCAACTAGATCCACGGGGCATGTCATTGGGTGAAGGAAGACCCATGGAGATATTGTTACAACTCCTCCAGACTCAATGGATAGTGAAGCAATATGAAGCAACATTCTAAACAGAACTAGAAGAAACAGCAACAACATAGGTGAACATACCTGTGTGCGACAAGGGAAAAATGAATATTGTCGATTGAATGGAGGAAGAGAAAAGATGCAAGTTCCAACTAGATCCACTTGTGCGAAAAGAAGCTTAGGAAATAGAGGCGAAGAGGCAACAATGTGACAAGAGAAACATGCAAAGGTAGAGAGAGAAATGGAGAATGGAGGAAATAGAGAATGAGTTGCATGAGTTAAAATATGAAAATGCGCCCATACAGGTAGTAGACGCATCATAACTGTTGGCATTAGGCATACAGGGTAAACCATCGCAGGAGAAGGACTTCACTCATGAGATAGAGTGGGCACTTGAACAAATGGATATGAATATGGAGCAGCAAGAGTTAGAGCAAGACATCAAACTCATGCCTTACCACCAAGAGATCGACCCACTAGCTTCACCGCATCTAGAAGACGAGCAACTCCCAAGCGACCAAGGAGACACTGAGATCCTTGCTGGAAGGAGATATGCAGAAAATCTCATTCGACGAGTCTCAACATAGAGTTGTGCAATCTCGCAGAGTGTCAAATCTCGATGATCATACATCTCCTGCGTAGTTTGAGGAACGAGTGATCATGTCTGACGTGCTCAAACATCTAGCAACATTGGCCTATGCTACCAGAGCATATGCCAAAGGCACTAGCTCGAGTGTTCAATTTCTGATAGCTGAGAGCGAGTGAATGGCAAAGGAGATACAGAAAGCCAAGCAGGGAGGGTAATTGGTTACAACATCTGCCCGAGCAGAATTGAAGAAGGAAATACTAGATGAAGTATTGTCCCTTGACACAGTTATGCGAGCATTGTATTCCAAGTTTGGTACCATGCATAAGGTATTCATCCATCTCAATGGATGGCAGCAGAAATGTGCTAGAAGAGCTCGTATCTTGTACATTACAAGAAAATATGGACGATGAGATACAAGGGAGCCTTGCTTCACTTGCCTAAGATGATGAAGCCCAGAGCAGTCGAGTTGAAGGCACGCATCCACATGTCCAACTAGAGCTTGACTCGTACTTTGACCAGTTGATGCGCATAGCCACCAACCCAGACTTGTCCATCAGTGTAGACACCATGCAAAAGTATGTTGCTGGTCTAGCTGCACTCAAGACAAAAATGCACATGCTATTTGACGAGTTGGACAGAGGAGCCTGAGTAGTGTACCCAGATGCTATGGAGGCAAGAGTCAGGTTCTAGAGAGATGTCACCTTACAGTACATGGACACCATCGTAGACTACCGATCTTGGCATCAGTTCACTACGATCAACCACCGTGAGGATGTCGAAGAGCTGGTGTTCCAACAATTGTCTGAATCATACTGATGTCTTGCATGGCTTGCTCAAGCCATTTTGTCTCACATGGGTACATGTGCATTGTAATGTAACTTCTTGTCAAATGTAAGTTCAAGTGTCGATAGTTGGATATAACAGTCATAAAGTAGATGAAGAGTCATGAGGGTATATGAATTATCACAAAGGGGAATGTCATGGTCAACCCAAGCCTTTTCTATAAATAGTACCTCATAACTCATTGAATAGGCTTTTGGTCAGCCAAGATTCAATAGGAGTATCTTAGAGAAATCTTGGACAATATTGTAACACACCTTGGCTTCTCCACTGCGCAGATCTAATATATCTCTTTGGAGGAGCAGGTAGTTGTGGCTGTAACGTTCCTCTATTGGAACTAGTGGTTGGAAATGGATGTATTGTATGAATTAAACTTACACTTCTTAATATAAAAGAGCCAACACGTTTCATGCATGTGTCATATTGTATTCCATCTATCTTGTTTACTCTAAATGGTATATGTATATGTTTTCTTATGCATGCATGTATGGACTATTCTGTATAAGTATGTATGAATCTTACTCAAATGTGTTGATTGGTTTGACCATCACTTTGGATTGTTAGCTAACTTTCTTTCCATTTTGTGATGTATCTTCGCTCGTGTGTTCCCTTCCAAGCCGTGTGCTATCACGTCTCCAAGGGGCACACTCACCCAACTCTCCATGTGTTAGAACTGTTCATGAACCTTCCTTGTCTTACTGCAGCTGTCACACCCTTGCTACCAACATCGAAACTTGCCTTTGTGCAAAATCGCGGTCAAGGCATTACTGTACGACCCACTGTTGGGACTCCTACACTAAACAGTTTGAGGTTTAATTGGGACTTCTTACCGGGGAGATCCCCTGACATGTTGGTGGGTCCAACACCATCAACATTTATGGCGCTAGAAGGAGGGACAGATGACAAGTTGTGTCCTCTCATCTTGTTTTGAACCTTTTCATATCTATCATGGAGTCTTGCACTCTCCTCCCTCCATGATGTTTTTTGCATGCCGAATCTGTTACCATCACGAGGAGTTTTTCGATCTCTTGTCCACATACACATATGATGGTGAAGGTGAAGTGGCTTGGACTGAGTTCTTAGATGACTTCCTTTCCATGATTCATGAGAAAATGGATGTTCTAACGAATAGGCTAGTATGTTGCTTGCATACACACTTCGCAAATATCCACATCGATGGTTGTGTAGCCTACCAATTGACATCATGCACTCACTTGAGAACTTGTGTGACCTCATTGAAGACACTTTCTATCATTTTGATCTAGAACATCTTGACCAAAAGCTATTACAACAATGGAAGGCTTTGCATGAGTCACCTATGGATTTTTGGCAGTGCTTCTGTGTTTTGCAGTTTCAAGCTTCGAAGAGCCAAATGAAAATTTTCTATCTTTGGGATAGGTTCGAGTACTGTCTTAAGAAATCTACTCATCACAAGAAGAATTTTTAACTCAAGTCTCACTCAACATTCTTCAGTGATGGAGCTACATAATCACAGACAGACAGGGCCACTATCATAAGTGATTTTTTGTTTTCCCCTCAGCAAACAACTCCACCATTGCAGAGTGATGCGGGAGATCATGCTCACACATTTGTTCAGCTGTCACATCCTCCCAACATCACTTTGCTTAATTTTCACGCAGATTTGGTTGTGATTCCATCAAGTTACCATATGCATTTTGTACCACAACCTTTGTCTTTGTACTCGGATTTTCCTCCAGATGATACTGTCTTATGTCCTTCCATTCTGGACTCTACACTTGTTGTGAACAAGGATCAAGCCACTAACAGGGTTGGTTTTTCACAACCAACATGCGATGTCATTCATGAAGAGTATGACTGGGATCTTGAGCAGAAACACTCGGCGAAGGATGACTCCCTTCTATCTGAGCCCCCTCCGTTCTTTCTTGACATCTTTGGTGAACCTACCATCCATGATTCTGCATGTGTATCTTCATCTATAGATGCACCCATTGTTTATCACTCGCAGGACACATTGGATGTCATTCCATCATCCAACAATGGAGAGGATAAACTATTCATTGAAAATCCACTTGACCTTTCATCTGCCTTTTCTGGAAACATAGAGGATGAATTTTTTTGCTTCTCATCGACCCCTTTGTTTGATTTATTAGATCATGAGGGTGCCAATGAAATCATTTATTTTTTTTATCGTGATTGTCGTGATCCATTTACTCCCATATTTGATCATGATCATGATTCTATTGCAATTTATTTTTCAAAGCCACCTGTTTATGATGATCTATCTGACGATGAAGTCGAAACACCCCAGACTGTCGAGGCACTTCAGCTCGAGCTGATGGTTATGTTAGGCCCTTGCTGTTTAGAGGTTGGTTTCGCTTCCAACCAAGAAATTGTTCAATCACCCAAGGCTCCTCATCACTCATCTGTATGAATTGAAGATAAATCTCACACACAGATCATGCTTCCTCCACTCGAACTGCACGATCCCATCTCTCATGCATTGGAGGAATCTTACATTGCAAGCACACATGCATGATGAAAGTTGTATTTGTTTCTTTTGTTTGTTTTCATTGTTATATCTTTCTTGTTTGTTGGTTCACACAACTGGGTTGCTCTTGGACCAAGCCTTCACCAACATGGGTCAACCAATGCATCGGTGGCTGCATTGAAATTATCACTTCACGTGATCAGGCCCATACATCATTAGATTAGGAGTAGGAGTAGTCTTTTCTTTCAGTTTGTTTGCTTGCATGATTGTTTGCTTACTTTCTTTACTTGTTTGCTGTTTGCTTACTCACTTTGCATTTACTTCTACTTCTGCTTTGCTTTGTTGTTTGTTTGCTTGTTTTTTGTTCATAGGTTATTTTTGCATGAAACCATGCATGACTCTTGAAACGAGCTTGATAAAATTACAAGAGGTCTTGTGTGGCTATCACTACTTGGTTATTTTTCATCCTTCCTCTATATGAAGAACTTGTTACTTTTGTTCCATGATACATCGATGGAAAATACGTACTATTCGAAGTGAAACTTGGTGAAAACACAATGCTTGCACGCTAACTAGTGTCACCTACTCTAGTCGGTTGTTTTTGGGTTAACCCTTGTCAGTTCAGTCAAGTAGAGTAAGGTGAGGGGGAAAACCTTAACAAGCATGTCAGAGGCATATAATAAACTACTTCTCTGAAGGAACAACCTCTTCTACTCTCCATAGTTGGGATCCCTCTTCCGTCTTTGAAATGAATAAGTGATATGCACAATTATGAAAATGAAAAAAAAAGAAAATAAAAAATTTCAGAAATGAAAAATGAATAGGGTGAAAGAAGAGAAAAGCTTCCTGCATAGAGAGATGATGCAATTAACTCTGTCGGGGTACTCACCAGGCTTGTTGGCAGTGAAGAAATGCTTGTTTTCTTGCGTGAATCCATTAGAGATGAAACTAAGACTTTGATGACTATACTACTTGTGCACTAATATAACCCTCAACCCCAATTGAAACAGCTGTGTTCCCTTGGCTTGGAATGTGTGTCAATCGACCAAGAGCTTGGCAGATGCTACATCTTACAATCAATCTAGTGTGGAAACTGTTAGTGTTAGTCTTGTTATCCTATCACCTAGATCAGAAAATGCTTTTAACATGGTCTTTTCATGCTTTCATCATCAAATTTTTCTGTTACTAGGTTTACAGAACAAATTTGGTCATTGTATGGTCAGTCCAAGATAGAGTCATTATCTGAAATTTTACTCATGTTGTTTTCTTGTCATATACCATGAAAATTGGTCAAGTCATCATTATCATTCAATTAGGTCTTAAGTCATCCATTAGGTCATAAGGGTTCCCAAGGTCCACCATTTCCATAAAAAGTTAGAAATAAGTCAAACTTGACAAAGCAAAGAGTTTAAGAAATGAAACATGATTTATTTACATTTTCATGACATCAAAAAGTTTCAGGAGAAAAAAGCACCAGCACTCAGGAGATGCAAAAAGCACATTTGCAAAGGAAAGATAAAAGCTATCTACAGAAAAGTGAAATTGGTTCACAAAAGAGGATTAGCTTCTTTTCTCTTTTTGAAAAAGTGAAGAAATTACCCCTATATAAACTAAAAATGATTCAATACCTTTTCATTCATCTCTCATTCACTCTTCATCATCGAGCTCACTCGCTTAAAAAAGAAAAAAATCCATTTCCCTAGGAGAATTTGGTCAAAAATTGTAGGCGCTGCACATAGATACATTGCGCTGTGCTTTTGAGGGCGCGTAAGAGAACTGCACTACACTTTGGCACTGCATGTAGAAGAACTGCGCTGCGCATAGGACAAAGTGCCCGAAAATCACCCAAATTTTCCCAAATTTCAAAGTTTTTGCTTTCAAACTTGGTCAAATTGCTTTCTAAGGCTGAAGAATAAGTAAGTACATCAAGTCCCTTGATTTTTGCTTTCCCATTTGCATTCCATGTTGATAATATCTCAAGCTAGGGTTTGTAGCAAAAGTGCCATGGGAAATGCTAGGGTAGAAATGATCATCACAATTTTTTATCTCCTAAACATGTAAATTGACTTTCTACACCTGCACACATGTATGATGAGTCATCTTGACCAGTCCATCTACCTCTAAATAAAGTTTAAACATTAAAAAAGAAAAACCCTAGCTCATTCCTAGAGTTATTTTGGAAAAATCGCATCATAAATCTTCTTGGTCTCACTTACAAGTAGCCACATTTATTAATTACCTTCCTCACTCATTTCCATGAGTTTCTCAAAGCCATCTCATCTTTCACAAAACCCCTCCCATAATTTTATCAAAATCCCTCATATATCACTTCATTTTCATACTCACCTCACATCTATTTTCACTTCCTAATGTTAGGATTTTGTGTCATCATGGAGATTGATTCTTCACCAGAGAGAAAGAAACAACAAAAAGGAGGGAGGATTCTCAGATATGAACCATCAGATTGTAGTCAGATCAATTCCTATCCTTTCATCAAACAATGCTTTGAAGATGTTCACAGTTTGGAATTTTACAAAAGAGTAAGTGAAGCAGGGTTTTATGAGCAACTGATAGATTGGGTGGCTACACACTTGAAAGGGAAGACTGTTTTCATTGCCGTTATTGAGTTTAGATTCTCAATGGCCTCCATCTCACTAGCAACTAGTCTACCAAACAATGGTGAATACTAGTTCAAAGGAATGAGTCTAGATCTTGAAAACTATAATCCCTTATTAAAGAATCCATACAGAGACACACATACTCACCTTATGCCTTTAAGATATTTGCTTGAGAAGTATGCTCCTTTAACGAAGACCATCATGAGGTTCTTTACTTGTGAAGGTATATTCTCAAGGTTGTATGAATATCACATTCGCCTCTTAATGCACTTCACATCTCAAAAGCCACTCAACATGTGCAATTACTTATTCAGGAGTATTTCAAAAATGTTTGAGAAGATACAATTGAAGGACAAAGAGCACTCTCCAAGCCTATTCCATCATAATCTCATAAAAACCATTTTCCTTCATCAGTTGGCAGAGAGGGGTATGGCTTGGGAAGCCTCCTTAGAAACAACTCTAAAATGGCATGAGGCAAATGCAGCATCTTAGTCCACAAGCGTGCCAAAACAACAAAAAGAGATGGGGTCATCTAGCAAACCAGCAGAGAAGATTCAATTACCTAGGCCAAAGGTTACTGTTATGAAACCAACTCAAGAAAAGATAGAAAAGATAGATCAACGCCTTAGAATTCAGCCTCTTCGAGGGGGAAACCTCCTTTACAT
>APFE030491470.1:243319-263999 GCA_000404065.3 Pinus taeda | reverse complement strand
CTATGTGGGTACATCAATATAATAAGTGGGTTGTACTAATAACAATAAGGGTTACACTAGTAGTATAGGGGCCTAACAGTTACCAAAGTGTATAAGAAAGGGTAGAGGCTTGTGTTTTATTCTCACAAAGAGAAAGGGGCCAAGCCTTTTTCATCGACAAAGCAGACATCAACAACAAAGGGTAAGAAGACAATTGAGCATTAATTAGAGATCATTGATCTAGAAGAGGAAGATGAGATTTCAATCATGACGCAGACCATCAGGGACAAGGACTACGAAATCAAGGATCTAGAAATAAACATGGAAAGAGCCAAGTTCATTATATCATTCCTTGAACAAGAAAACAATTAACTCAAGGAAAAAGAGTTGATCTTAGAAAAGGAAAAAGCCAAGTTATTGCAGCAGGTTGGAAAAGGTAAGGAGATCATAGAATCAAACAATCTTGAAGGATCAAAAGGTACAGGAAAGAGGAAAAGACCAAGAACTAGAGGTCTCAAGGAAGCTTTGCAAGAGGAACAAAAACAAATACTGCTTAATGAAGACCTTGACCTAGAAGAGAGGATTTCCCTTGAGGTACATCAAGATAAAGAATATTGGCTTAACAAGGTGAATGAAAATTTGGAAAAGCTCCTCGAGAAGGAAAATAGATATAATCAAATGCTTAGACACATGGCACATCATTATCAAGCTCAAAACATGATCGCCAATGTCAAAGTGAAAAAACTCAAAAACAAGCTCAAGGAGACCAAAAAAGAGAAAAAGGACGAGGGAAACTTGGAGATGCTTGCTGAAGCATCCATGAAGCTTTAACAAACTCATTTTTACACCTTCCCTCCAATTTTGAGCCAATTCTAAGAATTTTGAGTTTTTTGAGAAATTTTGGTCTAAGTTCAGAAAATTGGCCTTTCCAAAAGCGCAGCGCCTTGGCACTGCGCTTTTTCCTCAGGCATCCATTTGAAGAAAAGTTTATATTTTTGGAAAGGTATTGGCATCCTCTAAAAACCCATTTTCCCAGATTTTGCAAAGGTGTCTTAGTTTGGAAGAAAAAGGCAAAATAGTGGCAACAAACTAGCATTATGGACCATTTTTTGACAGGCGCTGCGTTTCTAGAGTGACCTTGGGAGAATGGATTTTTGAAGGTCTTCCTGTGCTCCAAATTCATAAATTCAAACTATTCTAGAAACTATATTTGAAGGGATATTTGGCCATTCTCTCAGATTTTCATTTTGGCCCCTGGAAGGCACCTGAAAATCAACTCAAAGTTGGTGTTGCGCTTCTGCTTT
The DNA here is from genome assembly GCA_000404065.3 of Pinus taeda. Classification (NCBI taxonomy): domain Eukaryota; kingdom Viridiplantae; phylum Streptophyta; class Pinopsida; order Pinales; family Pinaceae; genus Pinus; species Pinus taeda. The sequence continues at coordinate 262,716 of APFE030491470.1, read as the reverse complement.
TTCTGTGTTTTCAAATGTAAAATTTCATTGTGTAAAATTTCTAGTTTTTAGTCAGACTTGGTCAAAGTCAAGATTCTCTTTTTAATGGCACAAGTTATGAGGCTAGGTGATGTAGGCATGAATAAATTCATATCATAGGTTCTTCTTTATGTTCATTAGGCCTCATAAAAGAAGAAAACTCCTAATCAAACTCTTCATGAGGTGTTTGAATTGCGCCTTCTCACTCTCACCTGTTGGTTGAGAGAATCTTGGAGTTAGTTCCTCCACCAAGGAATTCGACTCCTGAAGGTGGGAAAGTGGTCTAGAAGAGTCTATAAGTACTATTTCACCTCAGGAGAAGAGGGTTGAACTTCTTGTAAAGGAGGCTTGCATTGTAATCATCTTTAAGCTAATACAGACATAGGTTGAAGCTATTTTCAAGGAACTCTAGCCCATTGAGTTCATGGTGTTTGTGCTTCACTCTTTTTGTTTTATCATGGTCTAAACATCTTTACTTACATTATATTTATTCTCTTTATGAATACCTTGTGATAAATACTCAGAATTCTTGTTTTTACAAGCTCTGTTATCTAGGTTTCCATGGTTATATGTTTGTCTCCTTAAGCTAATGAAATCATTTTTTAATGCTCATTAGTTTCTTCCATTCTATATCCTCTATACTGCACTGACACATACTCTAGTTACACCACGGCTTCTGACATCGAGCTCCTTCTTATGCTTGTTCCTGTATTCTCACAGCCTAGACCTACTTGTGGCCCCACACCCTAAGTTCAACAAACCCTTTAAAAACCAAATTTTCACAAATATATATATATATATATATATATATATTATAAATAATATATATAATATATATATTATACTATATCTATATCTATATCTATATCTATTATCTCATTACTATATCTATATCTATATCATATTATAATATATATATATATATATTATATGATATAACCTAAGATTCATTTGCTTTAAAGTAATATCATTGATAAGAGACTTAGAGAGATCCCTGTCATGCTCAGTAGGGCAAGCTACTGAGCTGAAGTGGTTTGAGGTTACCCTTGTCGATTTCCTTTTCAGCCTAGGAGATTATAAGGACTAACAAAAACCAAGACGAATTGAGAAGTGAAAAATATTTCTGGAGGTGTTAGATTTTCTTTCCACAAACATGGTTCATTTAGAGAGTTGGAGTTCTACCAATGTGTCGCCAAGTGTTGTAGCAGCTACAAACACCCTCCATATTTTTTCCTTAGCTTCGTTTTGGAGCCTCCCTACTAGCCTTTCACAGGAGCATGTCTTTCCTTGTCAAGTACACAAGCTTTAGTGATTTTATTGTAGAATGACAACCTGTCCAGGAGGTCTTGTTGCATCCCCCTCACAGGATTTCTCTTTGGACTTGGTCCAGCTACAGGCTAGGCATCTCCCTCAAGAAATTTCACAATTCTATAGGGGAACCAACCTTCCCTCCAGAAATTGTGCAATTATGTTTGGAAGCCTTATGGACTCCATAATTGTGCAAAATTTCCTATCAAGCTTCATTGAGAAAATTGCGCAATTCCTCCCAGCAGGGCTCCTCAGCCCAGGAATTACATAATTCTGGGTAGTAGTCAGCTGCTTTTCCCAGAAGTTGCAAAAATCTTTTGGGAAACCAACCCACCTCCCTCCCATAAATGCACATTTTTTTCCTCTCAGTTGAGCAGATTGTTTCATGTGCAGTGGAGTTGATCGTTTCCACTTGGGACCAAGAAAAATTGACTTGCATGCATGGGTTCCTTTTTCCTAGAATAGAAAGAAAAACATGTAAAAAGAATCCCTAGATTTTACGGGGATATTTTTAGTAGTTGAAGGTTACATGCAAAGATCATTTTAGAATCTTTCCTCCAAGTGTCACTTTTTCATAGATTTGTGGCATGTGTGTCATGAGCTTCAAACTTATTTATTCAACGCATCAAATCTCATTTCTTCACATTGATCTTGGAGCTTTGACATCCCACAACACATCCAGAAGTCTTCGACACATCCAGCTCAGCTATTCACAGGTAAGTCAACTTAGCTTGTCTTTTGCAGCATTTCTGTCGCTTTTTGTGTTTTCACTTGTGAGAGTGTTGTTTCTTGATTTTTGTGAACGCTTGTTGTCATTTTCATGCATACTAGCTTGTACTAGCACCATTTTAGTTTTCATTAGCATCTCACTGTTGTTGCATGCATGAAATTTTTTTGCATGAACCATCACCGATTCAGTGACTCGCTTCACCCACATGCATGTTGCTCCATTTTCTGAATCTTTCATTCACTGTTTGCATGCACGATCATTCACTCCTGCTTACACTCAGTATCTCCATGCATTTACATTCACATTTGCTTTCAGTTGCCCGTCGGTGGGTCTGGGCAGCCTTGATCTGGACCCTGCTTCACCAAGACAACATTGCGCAATCCTGAGAAGGAAGGCTCTGTCTTCCCCTCAGGAAATGTGAATTTTTTCCTGTGATTGTCCTCCTGTCTTGCATTGTGTAATTCTAATTGACAGTGATTGCTGGCCCAAAAATTGTGCAATGAAGTCACTCGACTTGTAATCACTGCAAGCTGAAATTGCGCATTGTGTAATTCCAGTAGCCAATAGGTTAGACTGGATTGCGCATTGCACAAACCCAATAGCCAGCCAACCTCCCTAGATAGCCCAGACTACCTTTTGTAGAGTTCTGGCAACCAGTCAGCCAACCTCCCAGAAGAAATTGCACAATCCTTCCCAGTCAATTCCCAGGTATGTTACATGTCGTTCCTCAAATTTTCTTTGGTTTTCGTTGACAAATTTATTGCCATGCATGTTGCTTTGTCTCCAGATCTAGTAGGTGTTCATCTGCCTCTTGGTAGTTCAGGATCAATGGCCTCCAAGAGAGCAGGATCAAAGGACACTGATAGAAGTGCAACTGGAGTAGCAATTGAGCAAGTGTCTACAAGTCTGTTGATCTATGAAGATATCAAACTGATTATAGACAAGGACATCAAGTTGAAATGGCAAGAGGTCAATGATTCATTTGCAAGAACATTTGGGGAAGACCTCGAATACTGCCAAATCTATGTGAACATACAAAAGTCCAGCTTGTACCGGATTGCATGAAGATATGTTGTGCTCCCATGCGTGGATATGATACATTGTATTATGATGATATGTATCAGATGTCAGAGCACGTGATCATCATGGAACTCCCTTCAACATACCTAGTAGTAATGCCAAATCCAAGGACATTTTGAAGAACTGGGTGAAGGAGCCATCTAGATTCAAGATGACACCCAACCAGGTCTACAAGACAAAGATACTGCGGAAGGCATATCAGTTCTTTGTCATCTTTGCATGTCGACTGTGTGGCCAAGAAAAAACGGAAACATTCCCACAAAGTTGGGTGATAGCGTTGGACCAATTGGCCAGAGAAGGCAAAGCATGCAACTAGTCTGACATGTTGGCTCACCAGCTGAAGGAACATGTAACAAGGGCTCGACAACCCCCCAAATATATGTAAGTAGAAATCTACATGATCACTTACATTTTGGATGTGATCTATGCTCGTCAAAAGTTCTCAGGCATGAAGTGGGCATGTATACCGTCAAAGATTACTGTGAACACTTATTGTAAGATGTTTTCCAAATGCAGCTTCAGAGGAGTTATCACACAGATGTCCGATCATTTTGTCACCCCAGTTTACAGAATGATATTTGAGCAGGATCCATCTTGCATGTCAAAGGCAACTATGGAGGCACTGATTGATGTAGTTGACTGGTATGCCTCACCATCCAAAAACTTCATACAGATGTACAATGCGAAGAAGCGTCCACATGTTCTACTGAAGTTTTCCTTGGACAAACTTGTCATGCAGGAACTATCATATCACATCTCGACAGGATTGACAGCTAGGCTACACTGGAAGAAGAAGGCACCTTGATGTTGACTGATAAAAGGTGCCTCTTAAAACTCCTAATTATCTTCACATTAATTATCAATCTAGGCAAGTCCTCTTATTTCAAGAGTGTACATAGTATGTGGTTGCTATTTAATTAAGAGAGTAATGTTTCATAGATTGCAGTATAGATATTTTAATACAAGAGTAAATGGATGCATCCAGTAAATTCCAATTGCAATTAAAGAAAACTAAATCCTCTAATGAAATCAAATCCTTCAGCAGTTCAAGTAACAACAACATCAGTTGAGAATACAGTAGTGATAACGCATCTCTCCGGAACTGATTTAATCTAAATCAAACTCACTCTTCAGTAAATAATTTAAACAACAATGATATCTATCTGAGAACATAACAGTGATAATTAATACTCTTTACATTTTATTACATCAAGCGGAATATTTATCTAAGTAACTCAATCTAAAATGAAAGTAAACTGAATCAATGACAATAGTGTAAATTATATAAGGCAAAGATATTTTGTCAATACTAGAAAACAATAAAAAACGAAGGAGATAAAATCACAGGAGGCAAGAATACTACCAAACCATCACACTTGCAAGAATTGGAAATGTATGACACAGAGAAAGCAGTTAAATCCACTAGAAGCCGGACCCTTAGCCTCCAACGAACAAGCTAAATTAGCTAAGTCATAACTGTAGATAATTCCTTCATTTCTTACCATAATTCCTTAATAGATTAACGCACTAAGATATAGAAAATATGAGAATAAAGGAAAAGGATGATGAGATTAATAGTAAATTCATACCTTTTCCATGACTCAACATACTCCCCTGCTTACCTATTTCATGTCATCATGGAAAGCAAGTAATTCATATGCAGAGTAGTGAAAGAATAAGATGGAGAAGGAATGTCGTAAAGAGGTCTAAAACCATGATTCTAGGCCAAGAGCTCAAAGATGGGTCATGTTTGTCCTTCAGGAAATTCATATATATCCAGATAACCTTTAGCAGGATACGAAACGATAGGGCTGCAGAACCGACATCCTAGCCAATAAGGACCTTCTCTTAAAATGAGATTGCTATAAGTGAAAAAATAATCCGTAGTTAACTTAAATTTTTTATAATTAAATGGCTCTCTATTTTTTATATTACTAGTGGAGATTGTCCACCTGAGCTTGGCTGCAGCCAAGGAGCTTTCCTGAATAGAGAGGAAGTATTCTACTCCCTTGTGTACAATCTTTTTCTGAATAGGTCCCAAAATTTTGATTACTCCTTCCCTTGTCATCAAAATCTTGTGATTGGCCAACATTTGTAAAGGGTGTTTGGGTTCACCTCTGACCCAAAGATCCAGTCCATGCTCTTGTCTTTGGAACGTGTTATGAGCCTTGAACCATTTCAGTTGATTGACAACAAATGAGATAAAGGCTTGGAATTGCACATCCCCCACAAAATGTTTGGGGTTCTTTTCCACTTCTTCCTCTAATACAAAATTTATGTAGGTAAAATTCACAAAGAAACCTTTGAAATTATACCCCATGTTGTTTGAAACAATGTATAAAATCCTCAATTGTTTTTAATTCTATCGGTTTTTCAACCCTGACGGCTTTGATTTTCAGCTCAAGTATCTTTTTAGCACAAATAAGGCATAATTATTGGTAGGGGATCTGCATGCCAAGACATCAGTGTACAATGAGTAGATAGTGTCCATTTGACTCTTGACCTTCTCTAATCTGAGCTTCACTTTCTCAATTTTCTCTTTTGCCTTTTGGTATTTGTCGAAGGTCTCACTTTCTGATGTGTTCATGTCTCGAAGCTACCTCTATAATTCTTGGTATCTTTGCTGGGAGATAGTTTATAGTTCAAGAAATTCTACGGCAAGCTGAGCCTGTGCTAAATCTTGTTGAAGATTCAATATACTGGGGTCGTTGCTTGTCATGATATCTTTGGCTTGAATGGTTGTCTACGTACTCCTGCTATGAGAAGGAATGCCTGTTGTCTATGTTCCTTTATTATGGGAGGTCAAAGCCTCCATTTGGGTAGCCATGCTATAGGAGGGTACCACCTCCGTCTGAATAGCTAAGTCATAAGAGGGTACAACCTTTGTTTGGGTAGCTGCTTCTGCAAGAATTGCATGTTGTTCCTTAACAGGTTGAGTGAGTATGGACTCAGTTTGAGTCCCTGTAGCTTTTGTTTCATATAATTCAATTTGAACTGCTATGTTTATTGTCTCCGAGGTTTTTTCTAGAACTTTCCCCGCTGATAATTTTCTTATCTTTCGTCTGAGCCTTTTTACCGTTTTCCGCAACCTCTGTTGTTCCTTCCTAAGCTTTTTAATTTTGTCTCTATGCTTTTTAGGAGGAGCATCTGTTCTATTAACCGTCTCTACTCCTAATGAGCACAGTTGCTCATCTTGGCTTTGTTCTAAAAGAAATGTGTCCCCATATTAGTAGTCGTCCTCTTAGTTTATTTCTATTTCTTCTGTTTGACCTATATTCTCCGTATTTAGGCCTACCTGGCTGGGTTCTTCTAGAGGCATATCACTAGGTTAGTTCACCTCTTCTTGAGTGGCCTCTGCCCTTGTTTCTTCTTCGTATCTTACATTTTCTGATATAATTTTATTGTGGCCAGAGTTATCTATAGATTGGGTTGCTCCAATGTTAAAATTGAGCAGGCTTTTGGGCTGTATGAAATCATTCATGTTGGCCAGGATCTGGGCCAATTCGATATCGTGTAGTAAGTCACCTTGGGGACTCATGCTTGGTGTTGAGGGAAGTCCCGATTCATTTCTTGTTTCATCTTTAGAACGCCCTAATTCTTCCTCATGGTCCAATTCAGGGTTATCCTGACCTTGTATCTACAAGCGTTGTTCACTTCCTGGGCTAGACAATTCTATGGGTTGGCTGACACTACCTTAAGGATTCTCAGCTACTCCTAAGTTTGTCCTCAGCCTAGCGGAATGCTTGCGCTTTTGGGGAATGTTCGTTGTAAGGTTAGTCCTCTTCCTTTTCAAAATAGCGTTAGGGGAAAGTAGAGCTAAACCCCCTTCAATAGCAAATATTAATTCCTCCCAACTTGATTGCTGCTGGGCGAGGTTGTAGCTAACTATCAGTCTAATCAAACAGTGGTGGCTTACGATGATTTTTATGTGTTGGGACCTTTTTATCCTTTCAGTGGTGTCATGCAGTAGAAAATTGAAATATGTAGGTAAATTCATAGAACACTTTTGTTTAAGAACTTCTATGAGTTTAAGTTGACGTGGCCTTACCACGTCTTTGCACCAGTCGCATGTGATGTAATTTTGGACGATCCTTGCTAATTCTCCCCATGGTTCTCAAAGTGAGGATGGTTGAACACCTTTGCCTTTTTTGATCAGCTCATGTCCTTCGTCCTTAATGGCTTCAATGTTATCATGCAACTTCAATCGTTTATTAGCCCATATGGGTCCTTTGGCTGGCAACCTGGATACTTCTACTATCACAACGTCTGATACTATGATCTGTCTGCCCCTCACCATGGATTGTCCATTTTGTAAATTTTGTAGGAATTCAATGGAAATTATTGCATTGGGTTGCTGAAATCATGTGAAGTATGTTATCCACCCAGCTCGGGCTAGAATTTCTCTAGCAGCATCAGAAACAACCAGTATTAGGGGCTCCCTGCACATTGTTCTTCTTCCTATACTGCTTGAATTCTCCAAACAGTTAGTGTAGCAGAGATAACACAACAATATATAGATCCAAGTGATGGAACAACAAGTTGTTATAATGGTTATATCGGATGATACTTTACAAGCAAAAATACCGTTATCTAAGACTTGTTATTATTCTACATGCTCCACAATCATGGAATGTCGTATTTCCCTACAAGATCAAATAAAGAGCTAACACGCATGCATAGTCCATTGGAGGTTGCTCCTTGTCCCCCTTTGAAATGATAGGTCGCCTTCGATCGAATGAGTGAAGGAATAACATGCTGGCGGCGAAGTATAGGGGTGATGAAAGTGGCAAGGTACACATATTAATGAAAGGATCACAAAAAATATCAGAGTTGAAATCGATGCATATAACAAAAATTATCAATAAGTGAGGAGATGCCGTGAGGTGATTCGAAAAGGAAAAAGGACAACTGGTTCAAGAAAAATACTTTGCCGTCATCATTCCACTTTAAGGATATTATGATTGATTTTTTAAAGGATATCGCATGCATAAAGGTTCAAAATATTTTAGGAACATAATCTCTCTGTAGTAAAGATAACAAATAATAAAAGGGAATTATAATAACTATTGATGTTGAAAATACAACTTCAATACAATTAGCAGAGCTTCTATTGCCTGCAGGCATCTATAGCCTTGACAGAGTTGCTTTCTAACCTTTAGGAACCATGGTCCCCTATGTATAATAGGGGAAATGCATTATGATATCAGAGTAGAGACCAATGTGCTGGCTTGGTAACCAGATGAACACATTGCCATTCACTGGGAAGGAGCGAAAGGTGGGCAGGCCGACTTGTAATGAGACCTCCTATTCCGAGGACTTTTATTTCTTGATGCATCCATTGGATCATATCCCTGGTGTGGTGGCCATAGTGGGATTGCCACTTTGCTGCTTCCTTATGATCATGGTAGGCTGGCTCATGATGAGACCCCCTATCCTCCATCTGTAAAAATCATAGAATTATTAGTAAACATATGTATATGTTTCTATTTCATATATATATATAATTTTGTGAACAACAACTTCCTATTTATATATAGAGGGTGGCTCAACACTCCTTAGGAGTAGGAATGGCAGAAGAAGTCTAAACATATCAATAGAAAAAGTATGCCCTTAACCTTATTTGATGATAATGAACAAAGAGAATTATAGGGTTAGGGGAAACCAGCATGGTACAAATAATCAATCCATTCGGTTTTATAGTGGAAATAAGGACAATGAAGTGATATAGATGGTTGTGTCCTTTCTTTTTCGATCAATACAAAGCAATCTTGTTAAAGATGATAATATTCAATATATTTGCTTGTTCTAGTAAACTTCAGATTTGTATCCTTACATATATATTTGTACACTTGTGCTTTATAGAGGATCATAAAGAGTGAGAAAAGGAAAGAAAAGGTGTTCTCAAAAAATATTCACAAAGTACTATTTCCTAAAGGAAACAACAAAATGAAACCTTACACAAAAAGTGATGCTCCTTATAGGGAACAACAATGAAAAACACAAAAAAAGGTGTTGTTCCTTAGAGGGAACAACAGTTGTTCCTTGTAAGGAACAACAAATGAAAAATACACGTAGATGGTGTTGTTCCCTGTAGGGAAGAAAAAAAAGATATATACACAAAAGTGTTGTTCCTTATAGGGAACAATAGTTGTTCCCTATAAGGAACAACAAAGGTGATGCACATGAACATTGTTGTTTGCTGTAAAGGAGCAACAAGGGAAATTCACGCTAAAATTTTTGCTGTTCCCTATAGGGAACATCAGCTGTTCCTTAGAGGGAAAAACAACAAGAAAAATAGCACACCGAAACTGTTGTTCCTTAGAGGGAACAACGGATGTTCCTTAGAGGGGACAACAACTGTTCCTTATAGGGAACAACAACTATCCCTTGTAAGGAACAACAAGAAAAAGAAAAAAACTGGGCGCGAAATTGCTGTTCCTTAGAGGGAACAACAACTTAGCCCACATCTCCTACTATCACCAAGAAAACCCGTGTTGGAGCTTCTTTTATGTTTGCAACATCATCAAAGACACATTTATATGGTGGCCTTTTCATCCTGCCTAGTTACTAATCGTTATCTCGTACCTTTTCTGGTGCAGAATCCAGTCCATGGACTTCTCCCATGTCAACCTATTCTGGAATCACATCAAGCACTTCTTTGATGAGTGCTACATAGTCTTCTCTTCCTCCTTCATCCAAACCTTTAGTAGAGAAATAATCGTGTCCTTATGTTTTTGGGTATGGACAACTACAATAGTCCAATCCACGTTATATTGGGTACCCTCCTCTTGGGTGGCAGTTTCCTCTGTATTCCCCTCCTCTTTTAGTGAGGAGGGGGGGAACTCATTGTCAGAATGTTTCCACCTCCTAATCAAATACTACAAGTTAGCACTCAACCTCATTCAAGTCCTCCATATCCAATATGGTTGTCAATTCTTGGAAACCTACACTGCCCGTCCAACTTGGATCGGTTGTGAATAAAGTTCAAACCTCTCAACCTCCTCCACCTACATCTCACACTCCTATTTGTCAACCTATGTCCCAACCTTTTCAAGCTCAAGTTCATGTAATTCAACCTTTGTAGGTTACACCTCTAACTCAACCTCTTTAACTTGCCTACCCTCTTCAAGGTGCCTTACAACCTACACTGCTTGGTCGGGATATTCCTCAAATCCAAATGGGTCAACCTATATATCGCATGGTACAGGCATAACCTATCCCATCTTACGTAGGGATGATGAAAAATCCCACAAGGCAGCCATATCAAGGTATTTCTCAAGTGCCTTACAAAGTTCAACAAATGGAAACCCAACCATTTCAACCTTTGCAAGGTTATCCTGGAACTAGAAAACAAGGCTATCCTAGAACTTGGAAGCAGGGTTATGTTTATCCCAATTATCATAATCCTCCCTATCCAGGATTGAAGATACATGTGTATCAAGCCATCCCATCCTCCACCAAACTTTAATTAATAGTTGTCATTTGTGGTAACCCTTGAATTTCCAGATCTAACCCAGATTACAAATGATCACATTTTTCACTCTCCCTGGTGGCCGGTTATTCCTACGAAATTGCCCAGTGATGTCCTAAAGTTCAATGGAAATCATAGAGAAGACCCATCTACGCATGTCATGATGTATCATTTATGTTATTCTTTGAACTCTTTAAATTATGAATCTATTTGATTGCTTATTTTCCAGCAAACACTTACTGATACAACAATAAAGTAGTATATTGAATTTCCACGAGCTTCGTTTGACAATTTTAGTGCCTTAGAAACCACATTCTTAACTCATTTTTAGTTTCCCATCTTTTATGAAACTAGAACCGAACTTTTGAATTCCTTCAAACAATCTAATTCCACTCATAGTTATGATCATATTCATGAGTGGTGACATCATCGTTGTTTAGTCAAAACCTTCGTTCATGACCAATTATTAGTTGAATGGTTTAATAAGTCTAAGTTACCATCTATTACAAAATACGTTTCTAAAGGCAGATTTGTGACTGAAGAGTAAGTAATTTCTTGTGCCCAATATCTAGATCTTATTTATACCCAATTTGACAAGCTCTACGATAAAATACCAAATGCTCTGCGACCTTCAAATAATGTTCCACTATCTCCCGGTAAAGAATCACATGCCACCGATGGTGTGATTGGTTCCTCTAGTTAGCAATTAGTGAGTAAACCACAAGGAAAATTTTAAGGATGGAAGTTTATCTTAAAGTTTAGAAACCTTGGCGAATCGTATTAGTATTTGATATGCAAATTGTAATTTTTTTGTGAAGCTTTTCTAGAAATATTTAGATTTCAATTGATTTTATATTAATATATATAATATTTTGGCAATTTTTAAGGTAAAATAATGGCGTACTATAAAATTTGGGCGAATCATTTTACAAAAAAATGGAAATTGGCGAATATATTTTTTTGGAAAAAGCATGTAAAATTAGCCCACCTGTGAATATTAGCCCCTAAAATTTTCCATGGTAAACCATCCAGTTCAAATCATATTGTGGATGCACAAAACCCATATTCTACCACTCCTACGTCTTCTACTTTTGTGATCAATGTTGTCCAATCCATGACAGGAAAATATCAGCAACCAAGAAGTAAGAAGAAAGGAAAAGGAAAAAAGAAGAAAGATAATCCTCCAAAAGACAAATAAAATACCCAATCTTCTAAAGAAGATTCGAAACCTCATTATCCTTGTTTAATATGTAATGAGCAGCATTTCACTCACAACCTTGCACATTGGGCAGAAGTAAATCAGTTCCTTAAATCGTCTACAACACTTGCAATATTGACGTATCCCTTTCCTAATCAGGAGACTAACATGGTTGCTTGGTATCCTGTTTCCTCTTACACGGTTATGATGCTTTCCTCCACCAAGACGAAAACTGAAGTTATGGTAGCAATCAGAAATAAGGAGTATGGTAATTAAAATCCCCTAACTAGTCAGGCTACTGATCAAATTGCCTATTCTACCTCATCTACTTCAGATCTTACTCGAAATGTGATTTCTACTTAATTAAAAATTAAACCTCCTGTGGGTGTTATTTATAAACCTACATTCAACCCTCAAGTGAGAGTTGTATAAAATTATAACATAGTTGAGTACCTAGCTCAAGATACTTCAACTATGTCATCTCTCGATGTGTTGCAAAATTGTCCTGCCTAGAAGAAGGATTTACTTGTTGCAATTGGAGTTGTTGATCCTTCGAATTCTAACCTTGTAGTCTTTAATCATGAGACTCACACATTGAGACTCCCAACGTAATTATGTTTCATGATTCAAGTTGTTGTGTGAAGGAATACCATCCATCAAACCATTGTGGATAATGGAACTTCCACATGCATCATGTCACTTTCTTGTTGGAAGGCCATTGGTTCTCCTCAACTCAATCAATCACCGACTAATCTAAAGGCCTTTGATGGAAGAGGATTCAAGCCTTATGGAATTTTGAATTCATTACAAATTGAATTAGGTTTCTATATGGTGTTAGTATAAGTCAACTTTATTGAAGGACCATTAGATTATAGCCTTCTACTGGGTCATACATGGGTTTATGCTATGGCTACTTTTGTTTCGATTTATTTCAGAATGATTGCTTTTCCTCACTGAGGGGGCATAGTGTCCATTTATCAAGTCACCTTCTTTTCAAGTAATTCTCAAGTTATTGGAAGCATCCTTCTTGTGGGGGAAACCCCACATCCATATGAGCATGTCAGGGTGGGATTACTTAAATATTCTTCCCTTATGGGAACCTTTTCCTTTCCTCCTCTTCCTTATCCCCTTCCCAACAATGTGAATCTGGTTTCTTACATCAACATGATATCTTCTTCTTCTACTCCATCGGATCCTTAGATAGTAATGGATGCATCTAATAGTACTTTGGATACTACACGAAATTAGAACACATCCTAATGCTAAGCTAGTTCGGAAACGGCTACATTTGGTCCATCCTAAGAAGGTTGTTGCCATTAAGGTTGATGTTGAAAAACTTCTCCATGCTAGTTTCATCTACCTAGTTTCTCTAACTGATTGGGTGTCGAACATTATTCCTGTCATGAAGAAACAAGGAATAATACTTGTGTGTCTCGACTATTGGGATATCAATCGTGCTTGTCCTAAGGAAAATTATCCTACCATGTTTATCAACCAAATTGTTGATGATTGTGCTCACAGTGAAGTATTTTTGTTTATGGATTGTTGTTTTGGCTACAATCATATCAACATTCTCCCATCTGACCAACATAAAACAAAATTTATTTTTCCATGGGGCACATTTGCATGTCGAAAGCTCTCTTTTGGATTGAAAAGTGTTGAGGAAACTTTTTAGAGGGAAATGAATTATGCCTTCCATGAAATTAAACACATTGTACAACAATATTTGGATGACCTACTTTCCCAATCGAAACATTGTGTGAATCATCCAAGACATCTCAGGGCTTGCAAAACATTGGCAGGTCAAGACTAGTCTGATAGTGAAGGTTTGAAACCCATAAAACCATACAAAACATTACCGAGTGAAACCCCAAGAGTTTATTCCTCACTAAGGATAACACAAGAAAAAAAACAAGACAATCATAGAGGGATCCTACCCTGTTTCCCCAAGCCACAAAGATTCCCAAGAATGAGGCTGTGGAGCAGCATTCTCCATGTACGACTCGCACATCACCATGAAAACAAGATGGGTAGTCAAAAACCAGAAAGGAAAGTAAAATAAGGTGACAGAGAGTAGATAAAAGAAGGGAAGAACAAGTGTTTACCTGGAAAAATCTTTTCTCCAAGTGAGAGGACGAGAACTGAGTCCTTAGCCAGAGGGTTTCTCCCAACGAGAACGCCATTGGTAATTTTACCAGCTCACCAAGGAGCCAGAGGGTTGGAATCATAAAAAATGAAATGAAAAAATGAAACCAAAACAAAAATTTACCTGAAATAGTGTTTGCTGAGCTGCCCACAAAAGTAGCAAGGGAAGAACCCGTGGATACACAGAGCTAGGTCAACACTAGAAATAACATCAGAAACCACCATGAGCAGAACAAAACGAAGCATAAGCCAGGAAGCAAAGAATAAGTGAAAACTTACAAATTGAAAGTCGATCTGAAGCCTCTGTGGACAAGCAAACAAACCACCACAAGAAATAAGCGAAGGCACAACGCATACACAGAGCTGAACCAGACCAATAGTGGATGCAGGAATGGAGGCCGACTCTTAGTTTTTCCTCGGCAGATGTGAATTAGCTGCATTTGTGAAACCAAGGCCAATAGGATAGGCCAAAAAAATTAAAATTGCATTAAATCCTCACACCTAAAACCCTTATTTTTTATTCGAAATATCTATGAAGTTAAGTAGTTTGTTGACATGTTTCCTTTCCTCAACATTGCCACCAATTTTTGGTACCAGAGTAGGTTAGTTCCTTTTCTATGTAAAGATGGAGGTAGGTAGAAGAGGTTGAGGAAGAGCCATCAAAATAGTAGCAGATGAAGGGCTACGAGAAGAGATCAGGACCTTAACTGCACATTTGGCAGCAGTGGAAGCAGGAAGGTGTAGAGATCCGGAGGGTCGGGATGACCATCCTATTGAGGATAGTTCTTGGTTAAATGTTGGCCAGATTCAAAGCGCCAGGTACTCTATTGAAGAGCTCATGGTAAAAAGCCATGAGTTTAATTTATCTCGGGAGCCTGATGTAGGAGCATCCGATTGAAAAGGCGACAACTGGAAATTGTTTTTTACTTTCTGCTGGAAAGGAAGGAAAAAATTATGATCTTTGTTTTATTTAAATTAAGGCTGATACAACCATTGTCCTTTAAAAATTAAGCAAGCAAGTAAAATAGGATTAGTTAAGAGTATGTTTAAAGGAACTGTTAGATAACTGTAAGGTAACTGAAGGAAAGTTTCTCAATTGTAAGGGACTACCAGTAAGGAATGAAAGCCAAACTAGAACCACACTGCGAGGGTCTGCCATCTAGAGAGAAGAAAGAATACAAAATTGAAATTAGAATTTGTTTTCTTGAGTATATGTGAAAGCAAATGAATCTAAAATCTGTCATAAAGAAAGAAAGACAATTTATTTTTTCCTGTGCATTAGTGCTTCAAATATTGTTTTAAGCAAAATAGTGAAGTATTTCATTAAGGAGGCCAAATGACATCGAAAAAAATCTCATAACTGAAGGCATTTTAGACCAGAAACTAGATAATGGCAAAGCCAACAAAGATATCACATTCATTCTCAAAAACCCAGGTACATTTGCATTCAGTATTCAAGCACACCTGTGCATTTGTTACCTTTCAAAATTTAATAGTTCAATATACATTTATGAAACCAAAACAGTAGAGGGTTTCGAAACCCATAAGTGTCGCAAACAACATTTTTGCAGGGCAAGACCAGTTTGATAGCGAGGGTTTGAAACCCATAAAACCATACAAAACATATCTGAGAAAAGAAAACCCCAAGGGTTTATGTTTGACTAAGGATAATGCAAGCAAAAACAACAAGACAATCACTGATGGATCCTACCCTATTTCCCCCAGCTGCAAAGACTCCCAAGAAAGAGGTTGTGGAGAAGAATTCTCCAAGTACGACCTGCACATCACCATGAAAACGAGATGGGTAGTCAAAAACCAGGAAGGCAAGTAAAATAAGGTGACAAAGAGCAGATAAAAGAAGGGAAGAAAAATGGTTTACCTGGAAAAATCTTGTCTCCGAGTCAGAGGATGAGAACTAAGTCCTTAGCAAGAGGGTTTCTCCCAACGAGAATGCCATTGGTAAGTTTACCTGCTCACCAAGGGGCCTGAGGGTTTGAATCACAAAAAAATGAAATGCAGAAATGAAACCAAAACAAAAATTTACTTGAAATAGCGTTTTCTAAGTTGCCGACATAAGTAGCAAGGGAAGAACCTGTGGATACACAGAGCCAGGTCAACACCAGAACTAACATCAGAAACCACCACGAGTAGAAAAAAATGAAGCATAGGCCAGGAAACAAAATAAGTGAAAACTTGTAGATTGAAAGTCGACCCAAAGCCTCTGTGGACCAACAAACAAACCACCACAAGAAACAAGCGAAGGCATAGTGCATACACAGAGCCGAACCAGACCAATAGCAGATGAAAAAATGGAGGCTAACCCTTAGTTTTCCCTCGGTAGATGTGAATTAGATACATTTGCAAAACCAAGGCCAGTACAAAGGGGTAGGCCAAAACAATTAAAAGTGCATTAAACCCTCTCACCTAAAACCCTAATTTTTTATTCGGAATATCTATGAAGTTTAGTTTGTTGACACATTTCCTTTCCTTGGCATTACCACCATATTTTCACGATAATTTATAGGGGAAAGTATTCGAAATGGATTTTCATCCTCCATGAGTTCAATTTGGAGTTCATCAAATTCAAATCCAAGAAATCCTTAGTCTTTGTCGAACTGATCTATGACCTTACCACTTCTGAAACTAAAACAACATCTGATGATTCTATTCTAGACAAGTCATTGTTTCTGATAGATTCATATGATCCATGGTATGGATACATCATCATATAGCTCTAAACCCAAACTTTCCAACCTGATACCTCTCACTCAAACTAGCGACGTATTCGATATCAAGATAAAAACTATATTATAATTTTTGAGAGATTCTTCAGCGTAAATCACATAAGATTTCATTTGTCGACACGTTTCGAACCAACCAATGTGGTTCATCGTCAGGATAAGTTGAAGAAACAGATCCAGCTTAGCATGTTAAATAGTCTGAGCAGAGTCTCCAACGGCTAATTTTGACTTTAGGACCAAGTCAAAATTAGCCATTGGAGACTCTGCTCAGAATATTTAACATGCTAAGCTAGATCTGTTTCTTCAACTTGTCCTGACGATGAACCACACTGGTTGGTTCGAAACGTGTCGAAAAATGAAATCTTATGTGATTTACGCTGAAGAATCTCTCAAAAATTTGATATGGATCACAAAGGCCTCAATTCTACTATATTATAATTGGCGACACCCTTTATCTTCATGGTATGAATACAATTTTTTGATGGTACCTCACTCATGAGGAGGCCAAAAAAGCTCTAAATGAATGCCATGCTAGGGACTATGGTGGACACATGTCTGGTTATGCCACTGCACAAAATATTTTGCTTGCTAGCTACTTTTTTCCTACTACGTTTCACGATTGTATCCTCGCAGTCCACCAACTCCTTTACACCCTGTTATCGTTGTTGGAACTTTCAAGAAATGGGGCATTGAATTTATGATATGTCCCTCACTCAGCCTGGGGGCATGACTACATCATTATGGTGGTAGACTATTTTACCAAGTGCGCTGAGGCGATACCTACATATAATAACATTGGCAAAAATTAGTCTACATTATTTCTCTTCAGTCACTTCATTGCAAGGTTTGGTGTGCCTAGGCTATATTTACATACCATGGGAAGCATTTCCATAACCTTATGATGTCTAAACTCACTACCAAGTTGGGCCTTCACCATGAAAGCTCAACTCCATACTACCCACATGAAAATGGGTAAGTCGAAGCAATCAAAAATGTTTTGAAAATGATGCTTGGGCACATGATATGGATCCAAAAATCGGATTGGAATCTTATCCTTTATGCAGCCTTGTAGCCATATCAAACCCCTATTCAAACTGCTACTAGATTCACATTGTTTCAATTGGTATATGGTTTGGAAGAAATCCTTCCTATTGAGTGCAAAATTACATCTCTAAAACTTGTTTTCGAACTCCTTCCCGCCACTTCCATAGAAGAAGAGCACATATTTCACCAGACACATTTAGATGAAACCCAATGTGATGTTGCAATGATGACAAGTGTTAGGTCTGTGTTATATTCTTTCCATGACTATTTGGGGGCTCACAGGGGGGGAAACAACTCCCCCTGTTCGATGATCCTAGCACTGTAGGGGAGTCACAAGGGTGGAACAACCCCCCTGGTCAGGGGGTTTCAAGGGCTTGGTAGCCCCCCTGCATGGGGTCTAGGGCAACACCCCGATAATTTTTTTTGGACCCTATATTAGATGGGTGAACCTATTTATGGTTGTGTGCATAGGTTTTGCATATGGTTTTGAGCATTATGGTTTTATTCCCATGGTATTTTGTATATTTGGTCAAGGGAACTATGGTTGTGTTCTAACCTAGGGTTAATGGTTTGGGGTTTATGAATGCTTTGACATGTATATCTATGTTGTAACAATGAAAGGAAATAATGAGAAATCAATCTCTTAGTCCTAGTTTTATGATTCAGGAGAAACTATCTGTGTATTTGTTTTGTGTTTCTTGCCATTGTATATTTTCTATTTTAAGAATTTTTTTTGTAGGTAATTTATGTACAGGGTTAAAACATACAACAATAATGTTAAGCCTTGTGCCTTCTTGGAAGATGAACTTGTCCTATTGTATGACCAGGAGTTTGATAAGTTAGGTTTTGGGAAGTTCAAGCCAATGTGGCTAGGCTCGTACATTGTTAAACATGTTCTTGTTAAAGGGGCCTACAAGATTTTTTATTTCAATTGAGTTCCATTGGCGCAACCCAGAAATGGGTTGTAACTCAAAAAATACTATGCTTAAGTCATTTTTACATATTTCATTATGTACATATTTTCTATAGGTGTGTTGAGTGTGTTTGTAGTATGCTCCCTTCAGAGTTACCTATCGTCTCTATTAATATTTATTTACATTTGGTTTGCAGATGTCAGCATCCCTTCTATTAGTGTCGGTCTTGAATTCCCTCCATCAGTGATCAAATATGCTCTTACAAAGTGATTTTGAAGTGTCAAGGTCAAATTTTGTCATTTCAAAGAGTTTTCAAGCAAAATTTGGTCAAGGTCTAGGGTTTTCTTTAACTCCTTCTAAAGTTTCCCAAATGCCAATATATGTCACTATTCAGCTGAGTCTATCATCATTCATAGGGTTGTCATTATCATATTAGTGTCTAATGAGTCATTTTACATCTTGTCCATGCTTCAGTTGTGCCTTGGCAAGTTCATTTCCCTCTCCTAGGGTTTTGAAGGAAATTTCTCTTGGACGGTCAAATCATCGGCAAAACTTGTTTCCTGATGTTCATACACCTTCCCCTATCCCTAATGTACCTTATCAAACAATTCCCATCCCTTAGATCCGCCAAATTCCTCATTTTTGCACAAACCCTAGTTTCTAGCTATAACCTGGCAATTTTCTAGGTTGGGCCTGTGTTTTTCCCTTTTGGACCCTTTCCCTCACTCAATCTTTGAGATTCCACTTT
>APFE030491470.1:228745-238866 GCA_000404065.3 Pinus taeda | reverse complement strand
GCACAACTTCCAAGGAATAACCGCCATGGACCAAAGATAAGTTTTCCACATACACGCGCTTTTACTGAAGCCAACCTGCGTGTACACGCGACTTGGTATATAGCGAACCTGCGTGTATGTATTTTCTCTTTCTATCCTGCTGTATTAAGGTCTGTCCTCTGATTAAGATGCCATCACCTGTACCTGTCTCTGAGTGAGTTGCCATCAAGGACAACACTTGTATCATAATGCCAACATCCTTCGCTCAGGCACAAACATGTCCACGCATTCGGCTCTTGGCAAATGTGATGATGCGGCCTCTAAATAATTTATTCCACGACTTTTACCAAATAAACATCTGACTATAGTATGAGTCGCGCCAACAATGGCCCTTGCCAAACTTTAGGTTTCAAACCAAATAAATCTTTGGCCTCTTTAAAATTAAAAATTTAATCGATGACTTTAATAAACTTTGGCCATCGCCCCTTTTATATGATTTAAGCTCTCAAAACATGAATGATGATACCCTGTTCCCTGCATTGCCAGCTTTGTAATCGGCCCTTCACTCTTAGTTTTGCGACTATGATTTAATCAATGGAAGTCACACTTAAGGAAAAATATGGATTAACTCGACTTTGGCCTTTGAAATAATTTCCCCTTTACCCAAAGTGGCCCTCATGATATTTACGACCCTAGCTTCATCAGACGGCGACACCCACTTCGGTTCCCTATGCACATGGGGTAGCTCGGCTTCTTGGATTTTGAATGACAATCGATTTGACATTTACCCATGGACCCATTTGATAAAAAAAATACTTGGCTCCTTTCAGCAAAATTGGGATGACCTTCAATCTTTTTCATGAAACCCTTGCCGCTCCTAAATAAACAACATGCAGTTATTTGATATGCATGACCAAATAATTAACATGCACGACCTTTTTAATTTTACAATGGTACTTTGACATTCAAAATATTTGCAGCCCCCTCATAAAATAATTTTGGTGTGCACATCCTTCATGGTCCTTCTAATCCCTTTATCGATTTGTCAGATCGTTATTGAGCCAAAGGCAATTTAGAAGAAAAATTGTCGCACGCTTAATAGGAAAATTTGTTGAGCCCTTAAACAGTAATATTTGCAATTGAAACCCTTAGGCTAGTAGGAACACCAAAACCCACCGACAATAATCGTTGCAACTAGAAACTGAAAACCCGCAGGCGAAGCCGAGTCTGAAGCTTTGATATCACTGTGATGTCCCAAATGAAACAATTTGGGGTTTCCTTGAAATTTTAGCTTAGAAATAAAATTTCTTTTCATAAGCAGAAGATTGCCATGTAAAAATAAACAAATAGAGCACTGCAATCCAATAGCAGAATGAATAGGAAAAATTCAAGCTTTTATTATAATATATAAACTGGGGTTACATGCACATACAACCAAAATCGCTGAGATGAAAAGCTGACCTCCAAGATAATCTGCTGCACTATTATGCTGGTGCTCCAAATTGATCTGAGATGCACTGTTAAGTTCTCTTGTGAATTCTGGATGAATTCACCAAGGGAAGGTGGGTACTTGCCCAACCTCACTGAATCACCCGAGGGTTTCCGTCCTGAGGCTACTGCTGAAGTAGAAAACCGGGTTCTCAAACCTCTCCACAAGAAGAAAACACAAATCCAAGATGTGTCCAAATGGCCTCTTCCTCTTTTATAGATTTGATGGCTAGATCTCCAAGCCTCTAGAAGCATCTTAATTTATTATTTTATTATTATTCTAGAAGCTCCTCCATTGACTTTATCTTAAGTGATTTTTTAATTTTATTTCACTTAAGTCACTTTTGGGCCTTTCCTCCAATTAATTATTTTTCCTTAATTAAATGACTGATTAAAGTCATTTTTAATTAAGGAAAATGATAAATTGCCACCATACTCTCTCTGACCACTAGAAGTCACTTCTCAGCATCCCATCCTATAGATCTTTTCATTCCGGTTCCAACAAGCTATTACACTGAGGTGTTCCATCAAATAATCTTCTCGGAATGCCACCTCGAGCATAATTAATTAAGTTAGGCCCCATAATGATGCTATTTTTTGAAAGTTGTTGGAATGCAACGGAATGAAAGGCAAACTATGTGGATGATGGAATATACCAAGTGAATGTCATTGGACCTGATAAAAACTCCTCAAAACCCCACGAAGCACCTCCAGAAGCCCTTAGGCCTGCTTTTCTGCACCTATGACCTGTCTGCCTTGGCCTGAAAGTCCATCCTAACCATGCCATGAGGAACACCAAAAGAAGGGACATTACAATGTACATGTATAGTTATGGAAATATGCTTTCTAATTGCATTCTTCCCTTCATTGTTTGTGAGTGTTTGCATTTTTAATAATTGTACAATGTACTTACGTTAGCTATCAGAGTCTAAATATTAAAGATTTTCGAGTTTTGAAATTCTAGCACCCTTGGATCTCCGACTCCAAGAAGCCTAAGTGAAGCCTATACACATGTATGATGTGTGAAATTTTGTGTTACACCTGCAGAGAATCTAGGTGGAAACAAAAGTAACAATTGCAAGTTAATAACTAGAGATTGCAAAAGAGATTTTCTCTCTATATCTCTATATAAAAAAATGAAGTATAATACAATATTACAATAATATATAGCCTCCATGAAGACATGTTCCTTGGTTGGGTGTCATAGTGCATGGATAACACCTCTCAAGTATAGGCCTAGTTAACTAGTCAACTCAAAACTAAACTGGTAGAATCCCAAAGATAACTAGGGAATCAACATGCATAAGTGGAATTGTACTGAAGTCAACTGACACCTAGTCCTTGTTAACTATCATCAACACACAATCATCTATTAACTATTTCATGGCTCATGCATGACTCCATTCCACTAGTCTCATTGAAGTACAACTAAGTGTGACTGGGGTACAACTATCTCTTAACTTATGGTGAGGAATCCAATGCATGGTGATGTTTCCAAGTTAAGAGACATGTGACTAAATAGGGAAAATGCGTAGAGATGTTTATAACTTTATATACACTAATACCCCCCCCCAAAGCTTGACTAAGGTGAAAAATTAAATAAAGTGTGTCCCGAAAATATGTCTCCATGTTAGATACCTAATATACAATGCACCTAATAAGAAAAAAATAAGAGGAAAGAGGGATAACATAGTGGGAACAAGCCCCCCCATCAAATTCTCCTGAGACAACCGCTAGGCAGTTATTGTTGCCTTCAAACCAAGAAGATCTCGCAATGTTGCAAATTGTTTTTCTATGAAGGGCTTGGTGAAGATATCTTCACTTTGTTCGGCGGAGGAATGATATTGCAGATCAATGATACCATTGTGGATCAAACCTCAAATGAAATGCATCTGAACTTTAATGTGTTTGGTATGTTGTCCTTGGATTGGATCTCTGCAAAACTATAAAGTACTCTGGTTGTCACACCAAATGACTGTCAAGCGATGGAACTGTATGCCAAACTCTGTGAGAAAGTGTTGCAACTGGATAATTGTTGATTTAGGGTAGCATCGGATGTGCTTTAGCCATGAAAATTGGTGGAGAGGCTAAAGCAAATGAGATCTCCAAGACCTAGAAATGGTTTGGACAGATTCTATCCGGGTTAGGAGATATTAAGATAATTAATATTTTTAATGGAGTTCTTAAGTCTAAACTTAGGAAAAATAAAATATTAATGGGTATTAATATAAAACTGGGTTAGAAGGTTCTAAAAGACATGGATCAAGCGAAATCAAATCTTAGCTGTTGATTAGAGATGTAATCTCGACCATTGAAGGACCCACAGAAAAAGTATAAGAGGAGGCTAGTGGGTCAGTTAGAGAATACACTAGAGCGATCAGTCATTCGATTTGCTAGAGCGGGGTTGCTAAGCAAAGTCGAACCAATGATCAACAGTGAGGGGCAGTGAGTACTAGATAGAGAGGTAGAGATAGTGCCGAGAGACCAATGTAGAGGCAAAGAGCGAGACGCAGCAGCCAGAGCAGGCCACATAGAGCCCAATAGAGACAGTGCAGAGCCCAACAGAGACAGTGCAGAGGCCAGAGGGCCTGCATCATCCACGCAGAGGGTAGCAAGAGTGACGCAGAGGGTCCTAAAGGTTGTGCAGTGCCTTAGAGGGCTGACACAAAGGGTTCTGAGGCTGACGCAGAGCAACAGGAGGTTGACGCAGAGCAACAGGAGGCTGACACAGTGCTTCAGAGTTGTTGGAGAGGGTTTCGTGGGACAGGTTTTTTGAGTACCTGTTTTCGAATAGAGAGGTATTACTGCCGGTTGTTTTTCTCTGTCGGTTGAGCCAGTTTGGCACCCAGTTGTACTCAAGGAAATATTGCATAATAATAAACCCTCAGAATAGCTGCACCGGTTTTTCCGCAATGGGTTTTTCTGGGGACGTTTGTCCAAAAATAACGGTGTCACTTGTGTGTTTGTTTTCTTTCAACTGTTGATCTGTAGATGTTGAGACTGTATTGTGTTTATTTCATTATTTATATGTTTTAAATAACTTGTTTGAAATTAACAAGTAGAAGAAATAAACCAGATGAATACAGATTAAATTTCTAAGAGATAGACTTAGAAATTTCAACAATAATCTGTGTGGTTGCATTCATTTCACCCCTATACTCTACCTCTGCTAAAGATAAAGCAATTGTTGATTGGTTTCTACTTGACCAACAGATAGGTCCTGATCCAAGGATAAAAACATAGCCTGAAGTGGACTTGCGATTTGTGCCATTTCCTGCCCAATCTGAATTTGTGTACCTAGTGATATCTAATGAGCATCTTGCTGCATACGGGTTACCATAATTTGTGGTTCCCTTAACATACCAAAGAATACCCTTGGCTGCTTTCCAATGGAGCTCATGCAACTCCTGCATGTACCTGGATACTATTTCAATGACATAGGAGATGTTTGGTCATGAGTGAGTGAGGTACAAAAGACTACCCACCAACTACTTGTAAAGTGTACAATCTACCAATAGTGTTGTATTTCCATTTTTTAGCTTAATTTCGGATAAGAAAGGTGTGGCTGTTGGCTTGCAGTCAGTCATCTTGAATCAACAAGTAGATCCCATGCATACTTTCACTAAGCTAGTGTCATTCCTAAATTAGACTAACTAATCTCAAGACCAAGAAAGTAGTTGAGAAGACCCATGTCAATCATGGAGAACTTGTCATGTACAACAAACTTGATAGCAACAATTGTTGAGGGTGAACTACCTATGATAAGTAAGTTGTCTACATACAATACTATCAACAATAATGAATTAGATTACCTCAACATATAAACATTTGGATCAGACTTACAACGTTGGAAACCCTGGGAGAGAAGGTAGGAGTCCATCTTCGTGTACCTTGCAAGAGGTGCTTGTTTGAGGCCATACAAAGATTGTTTCGGTCTACACACTAATGATGATTTATGAACATATCCTTTTGGTTGCTCCATATAGATCTCTTCATTAAGATCACCATGAAGAAATGTGTTCTTCACATCCATGTGGTGAACCTCTATTAAAATTGGCAACTAGGGCCAACTTCCACCTTAGGACAACTCATATGGAGATGATTATTGCATTGGATTCCTCTTTTTGAGAGGCACAATTTTGATATAAAGATCATCTCATTATGACAAGTAGAAATGGATTTTTGAATTTATTCTTTCTCATGGACCAATTGTCAAGGTCGGCCTCAGTGAAATGTAGGCTCATGAAGCCCAATGGATATGTCTCCTCACCCTCATCAAAGTGTATAAATAGAAGTGACCCTTCTCTCATTTGGACATCATCTCAACTCATCACATCATCTTCTCTCTCCTCTCTTGATTGGTTCGTACAACTTGGAGGCTCTCTACTTCGCACGTGTGGAAAAGGACAAAATTCTGGACTGGTTTTGGAGGTCGAAAATTTCAGAGATTAGGACATGCGTTGACCAGCGTTGACTTCCGTTTTGTGGGCCAAATTTCGATTTCTGTAGGCCGCATTCTTTGGCATGATTTTCGAGGAGTTTGGGGACAGTTTGACCGAGTTGACTGCAATATTGACTTTCTGGTTTGACCACAGAATTACAGCAGAGTTTGATTGGGTTGACCGAGCTGATTTTGGGTTGACTTTGATTCCCTTGGCTAGTCGCATTCTTTTGCTGTTGACCGAGCTGCTTGGAGGACCTTTTGGGGCAGCTTTGACCACCGTTAGAGCTGCATTGACTGCTGATTTGGCAGGACTGTTTTGGGCACATATTTCTAATATTTGTACTCTCTCTCTGCTGAACTATTGAAGAATAATAAGAAGAATTGATGAAAGGGTTTCCCCACATTGGGGTTTGTCCTTGGCATCCACCACACCTTGTGTCCTCTTGTCTTGGCTTATCTTCTGCACATGTTTTTATGTTCTATATGCATTTACTATCAATATGTTTAAGTTAATGTGATTGTTACTAGATATAATTGGAAATTGTCATTGGGATGATAAGGAACATTGAAGTAAATTGTGCTAAAGCATAGAACATACCATTGTTATCTCAAATTAACATGATATCAAAGCTCTAGTGAAGACAAAGCCCAAGCGAGTGTGAAGCAAAGCAATCACTAAGGGGAGTTGTTGGAAAAGGACTTGGAACTAGTCCCAATGACGACTACATCTTTCTTCAAATCCGAAGACAAGCTTAAGGACAAATCTGACTATCATGCATGGAAGATGACTTTGGATTTGACTTTGGAAGAGAATGATGCCACAGACTATGTCAAAGGCATAATAACAGAGCCTCCTTCAAATGCATCTGCTGCTGCACAAACAAAGTACAAGAAAGGTGAGGTTAAAGCTAAGAAGATTATTGTTGATTCTATTCATAAGCTTTTGGTTGCTTATATTTCGGATTTGGAAACATCTAAGGAGATGTATGACAAGCTAGTTGGGATGTTCAAAGTAAATAATGCGAATCAAGTTCTCTTTCTCAAGGACAAGTTGAAAGACATCAAGATAGACAGAGGAGAATCCATCCAATCCTAATTCATGAGGATTACTGAGATCAAGAATGATCTCCTATCTATTGGAGGAGTCATTTGTGACAGGGAGCTTACTCTTATTGATCTTGGGGGCCTTATAAGAGAATGGGATGTGTTCAACACTACCATCCTCAACAATGACAGGATTCTAGGATATTATTGGCTAGATGCACTCAAGAAAAAATAAGGATGATGGAAGGAGACAAGCCCTCAAATGGAAACAATCCTACCGCCTTCTCCGCTCATTCTAATAGAAGGAACAATGCTTGTCCAAGAAATCAAGGACAAGGGTTCAAGCTGGGATTCAAAGAAGGAAGAAAAGGAAGATGCTTTAATTGTAACAAGTTTGGCCACTTTGCTAGAGAGTGTCCTCACAGGAAGGATACTCCAAGAGATGATGACAACAATAATGACAACTTCAAAGGCATTGGCAATCAAAGGAACAACAGGTTCAATAACAAAGGAAAGAGGAATGCTCCCACTGCTCGAAATCGAAATGGTCGTCCTCCGAAGAAGTCAAGAAACTCCAGGTATGAAGAAGTTAATGTTGTAAAACAAAAAGAATTTTATCTTATTTCTGCCCTCTCCACCTCTCCTCCGGATACATTGGACCATTGGTTGATTGATAGTGGTGCCTCAAGGCACTTCACTGGGTACAAAGAAGCTCTCTCAAACTTGGTTGAAAAGAAGACGAATATGGAGCTTATACTTGGGGATAATGCCACTTATCCCGTGAAAGGAATTGGGACTAACTCTTCATTTAAATCAAGGTCAAACCCTCCACTTACAGGAAGTACTATATGTACCTGATCTGAAAAATAATTTGGTCTCTATTTTTGCGATGGAGGATAAAGGTTTCAAGGTGACATTCATTGATGGGAAGGTTCGTGTTTGGCAAAGGAACCCAAGAGATGCATTCACTCTTGGATTTAGGGTTGAAGGTCTTTATCAGGTTGGAGGAAGTTCGTTGGGAGCAATGACTTGTGACACTTCTCTTCAATCCGAACTATGGCATCGAAGATTTGTTCACCTTCATTTCAAAGCCTTACTTGATGTAAGGAAAATGGTCACAAGTATGCCCGAATTCAATTTAAATCATGAAGGTGTTTGTCAAGGATGTGAAGTTGGAAAACATACAAGGGTACCATTCCCCTCAAGTGAGACTCAAATGACTGATATTCTTCAACTTGTCTATTTTGATCTATTATGTATGTTGCTCGTGACATCTTTGGGTGGATATTTGTATTATGCTATTTTTGTGGATGAATTATCTCGCAAAACATGGATCTATTTCTTAAAGAAGAAGGATGAAGTGTTCAAATGGTTCCGCTCCTTCAAAGCCTTGGGTGAGAATCAAATAGTGAAGAAGATCAAAATATTGAGGATTGATAATGATTATGAATATGAGTCAAATGAATTCAAAGACTACTGTAGAGAAGTTGGCATTAAGAGGGAGACCACTACCACATATACTCCTGAACAAAATGGTGTTGCCGAAAGGAAGAATTGTACTATCATAGAAGCCACCCGTGCTATGCTACATGATCAAGGTCTTCTGAAGTTCTTATGGGGAGAAGCTGCCAACACCGCTATGTATGTTCAAAACAGATGCCCACATCAGGCTTTGGACTTCAAGACCCTCGAAGAAGTTTTCACTGGCAAGAAACCTGATGTTTCTCATTTTAGAATTTTTGGTTGTCCCATATATTTTCATGTGGCAAAACAGAAAAGAAACAAACTAGATGCATATGGGAAGAAATGAACGTTTGTGGGCTACAGTGAAACTTCAAAGGCATATAGAATCTATGTGCCTAGTCAAAGGGAAGTGGAATTAAGTCGTGATGTCACTTTCGATGAAGATTCTGCTCTTAGAAAGATCCGAGATCTTCCTATTCCTAGGAAGGACAATGATGATGTTGACGCAAAAAAGGAGGATGAACATCCGTCTGATGAACCGATGCCCGATGTTGAAGGTCCGATGGATCCCATTGATCCACCTCCTAGTGAGACCTCTACTTCAAGGAAAAGGCCTTTGTGGCTCAAAGATACTCTTGAAGATGCTGAGAAACATATTGCACTGAGGGAGACATTTCATGAAAGAAAGAAATTGAATAGGTACCAAGGGTACTTAGCTACCATGAGTACCATTGTACAATCTGACCCTTGCATATTCGAAGAAGCTGTGAAGTAATAGGTTTAGAAGGATACGTTTGATGAGGAGTATGAGTCGATCATGAAGAATGATGTCTGGGATGTGGTTCCTAGACCCAAGGACAAGTTAGTGGTCACTTTGAAATGGCTCTACAAGATCAAACATGGAGCTTTTGGGAGTGCTGAGAAATTCAAGCCCAGATTTGTAGCTCGAGGCTTCTCTCAAAAGGAAGGAGTAGACTATGATGAGATATTTGCACCGGTTGCTAGATATACCACCATTCGTTCGATTATAGCCCTTGCTCTCTCGCAAGGATGGAGTCTACACCAGATGGATTTCAAAACTGCCTTCTTGCATGGTTTGCTTAAGGAGGAAGTGTTTGTGGAACAACCCGACGGGTTTGAGGTTCAAGATCACGAGACACATGTATGCAGGTTGAAGAAAGCCCTCTATGGGTTGAAGCAAGCCCCTAGGGCTTGGTATGAGAGGGTCGATAGCTATCTTATGAAGCTGGGATTTACAAGGAGTGATGTTGACCTGAACCTATACTTCAAGGTTGAAAAGGACAAACCTCTCATTATGGTCCTTTATGTGGATGATCTCTTTCTGACAAGTGATGACCCTCTCATTCATCAATGCAAGAGGGAGTTGGCTTCTGAGTTCTAGATGAAGGACCTAGGACTGATGCATTATTTCCTAGGTGTAAAGTTTTGTAGATGTTCTATGCTAAGAGCAATTTCACTTTTCACACAGCAATCATACAAGTAGTTAAGCAAAATGCAGATAGAACATATAAGCAGATCTTACAGAAGACAAATCAGAAACAGGAAAAATGTGTGTTCGTTTCGGCGGTCAACAGGATGCTTCAACCAGCAAAGTCTCCTTTGGTTAGCCAGCCCAGCATGTGTCACAACAACCCTCCAACCAGTAGATGAGTCAACCCAAGTCAATTCTACAAAAGTCAAC
>APFE030491470.1:89577-225759 GCA_000404065.3 Pinus taeda | reverse complement strand
TGCAGCGCTGCCACTCAACTTCGTAAAGTTGAGTTCCATTGGTGTCGACACGGACTTACAGTCCACCATCCCAAATCTTTCCAGAAGCTTCACAATATATTTTCCTTGAGAAAGGAAAATCTCTCCAGGTCTCTGCCAGACCTCCAGGCCTAGGAAATAGTGCATCAGTCCTAGGTCTTTCATCTCGAAATCAGCAGCAAGCTCCCTCTTACATTGATGAATGAGAGGGTCATCACCTGTCAGGAAGAGGTCGTCCACATACAGCACTAGAATGAGAGGCTTTCCTTCCACAACCTTGAAGTAAAGGTTTGGATCAGCGTTGCTTCGAGTGAAGCCCAGCTTCATCAAGTAACTATCCATCCTCTCATACCAAGCTCTGGGTGCTTGCTTTAACCCATAGAGGGCTTTCTTCAACCTGCAGACATAAGTGTCTCGATCTTGAACTTCAAATCCCAGAGGTTGTTCTACATACACCTCTTCCTTTATTGCACCATGCAGAAAAGCGGTCTTGACATCCATCTGATGAAGACTCCATCCTTGCATAGCAGCAAGGGCTATGATGGATCGGATGGTGGTATATCGTGCCACAGGTGCAAATATATCGTCATAGTCAATTCCTTCCTTTTGAGAGAAGCCACGGGCAACAAATCTTGCCTTAAACTTTTTAGCACTCCCATCAGATCCATGTTTAATCTTGTAGAGCCATTTAGCGATGACAACAGATTTGTCCTTCGATCTGGGGACCACATCCCAAACATCATTCTTCATAATAGCCTCATATTCTTCATGCATAGCATCCTTCCAGACTTGATGCTTGATGGCTTCCTCAAAAGATCCAGGTTCAGATTGTATAATAGAACTCATGGCAGCTAGATACCCTTGGTATCTACACGGCTTCTTGTTTTCTCGGAATGTCCCCCTTGGGGCAGCATGACCCTCAGCATCTTTGAGTGTGTCCCTGAGCCATGATGTCCTCTTTCCTGGAGAAGGGGAAGGATCAATAGGGGCAATTGGCCCTTCAACATCAGGCATAGTCTCATCCTGGGGTTCTTCCAGATTTCCAGGTCTTTCTTCATGATTTTCTTCAGATCTAGGAAGATCTACTACTTTCTTCAGGGAAGCATCTTCGTCAAAAGTGACATCATGGCTTATCTCTACTTCCCTTTCACCAGGTACATAGACTCTATATGCCTTAGAAGTCTCACTGTAGTCCACAAACATTCCTTTCTTCCCAGTAGCATCTAGCTTACTTCTCTTTTCTTTCGGCACATGAAAATAGACAGGACATCCAAAAATTCTAAAATGTGAGACATCAGGTTTCTTACCAGAGAAAACCTCTTCGGGAGTTTTGGAGTCCAAATTGGAATGAGGGCATCGGTTTTGAATGTACACAGCAGTGTTTGCAGCTTCTCCCCAGAAAAACTTTGGTAGACCCTGGTCACATAGCATGGCATGGGCAACTTCCACAATAGTCCTATTCTTGTGTTCAGCAACACCATTCTGCTTAGGAGTATATGCAGTGGTAGTCTCCCTCTTAATGCCAGCTTCTCTGCAAAAGTCTTTGAACTCATTTGACTCATATTCAGTGCCATTGTCAGTCCTCAAAATCTTGATCTTCTTTCCAGTCATATTTTCCACCAAGGCTTTGAAGGTACAGAACCACATGAAAGCCTCATCCTTCTTCTTCAAGAAGTATATCCAGGTTTTGCGAGAGAAGTCATCAGTAAATGTCATATAGTAAGAACAGCCCCCCAGGGATGTTACAGGCAACATACCGAAAAGATCAGAATGGACCAGTTGCAATATCTCAGATGTCTTTGTGACACTTGAGGGGAAAGGTCCCTTTGTATGTTTTCCTTCAGCACAACCCTTGCATACACCTTCATGATTATTTCCAAAATCAGGCATCCCTGTCACCACCTTCCTTGCTTCGGGAAGAGCCTTGTAATGAAGGTGTCCAAATCTTCGGTGCCATAGTTCGGTTTGACGGATAGTATCACAAGTCATAGCTCCCAACGGACTCCTTCCAACCTGGTAGAGTGTACCAACTCTAAAACCAATTGAGATAGCTTCCTTGAAGCTCTTCTTCCACATGAGTACCTTTCCATCAGAGAAAGTTACATTGAATCCTTTGTCTTCCATGGCAGATACAGACACAAGGTTCTTCTTCAATTTGGGTACATAGAGTACATCTTGTAGACGGAGGAGTTGTCCTTGAGACAAGTGGAGGGTCACAGTCCCGGTCCCTTTCACAGGATAAGTGGCATTATCCCCAAGGATAATTTCTAGATTAGTATCCCTTTCAACCATGTCAGAAAGTGCTTCCTTGAATCCGGTGATGTGTCTTGAGGCACCACTATCGATTAGCCAGACATCCATAGTGTTGGGCGGAGATGCAGCTGAGAGAGCAGATACTAGAATATACTCATTTCTTTTATCAACAACATTAGACTCCTCATACCTAGTATTTCTGGTCCTTTTAGAAGGTTGATTGTTTCCACCAAAGTGAGCCTTCCGCTTTCCTTTGGATTTGTCATTTCTTCGATTTCCATTCCTTCGGTTGTTGTTGTTATCGTCACTATCGGGAGAATCCTTCTTGAAGGGGCATTCTCTAGCATAGTGTCCAGTCCTATGGCAGGTGAAGAATTTACCCTTCTTCTCTTGAGTCTTAGTCCTTCCTTTGTCCTTTGAACCACCAGAGTTCTTCTTTCGGGAATGAGCAACATAGGCAGCATTTCTTTCATTATCAAATTCCTTCATCCTTGTTTCTTCTTGCATACATCTAGACAGAAGCTCATCAAAGTTAGGAATGGTATTATTGTTGAGAATGGTAGTTGTGAATACTTGCCATTCATATGGAATTCCTCCAAGTGCGGTGAGAACCATCTCACGATCAGCTATTGTCTCCCCAATAGCTAGCAGATTGTTCCTGGTTTCGGTCAACTTCATAAAGAAGTTTGAATAGACTCGTCTCGGCCCTTCTTCATATTCTTCAACTTGTTCTTGAGGAATAGCACTTGGTTCACATTGTTTACTCGGAACATAAGTATCAGTTTGTCATACATCTCCTTGGATGTGCCTAGTTCAGATATGTAGGCAACCAAACTCTTATTTATGGATTCCCTGATCAGCAGCTTTGTTCTGATTTCTCCCTTCTTATACTTGTTTCTAACAGCAGCAGAGGCATTTGATGGAGGTTCTTGAATCTTCCCTGTCACATGATCTAGGAGATCATGATCTTCCAATTTGAGATCTAATATCATCTTCCAGGCATGGAAGTCATCACTTCCAGTCAGCTTGTCATTCTCCCTAAATTCAAGACTAGTGGAACCCATTTCCTTTGATGATGATTGCTATAGATAGAGTTTGTCTTCACCTCAGCTCTGATACCATGTAAAGTTTTGTAGATGTTCTATGCTAAGAGCAATTTCACTTTTCACAACAATCATACAAGTAGTTAAGCAAAATGCAGATAGAACATATAAGCAGATCTTACAGAAGACAAATCAGAAACAGGAAAAATGTGTGTGTTCGTTTCGGCGGTCAACAGGATGCTTCAACCAGCAAAGTCTCCTTTGGTCAGCCAGCCCAGCATGTGTCACAACAACCCTCCAACCAGAAGATGAGTCAACCCAAGTCAATTCTACAAAAGTCAACGCTGTCCTGAAAAGTCAACGCAGGGCAGCAAGCTAAAAGTCAACGCAGCAGCAAAACGGTCAACCCTTTGACCTCGATTTTGTGCCAGGTAGTACGGCCTTCAAAAATCGAACATTCCACAAGTTTTCAGCTTGATTGGACCAAGCGTTGACCAAAGTCAACGCTGGTCAAACTTTCTGCGAAACCCTAGCAGCAGAAAATCGTACTACAGCTCAGCCATACGGTCTGTCCTCTTCATCCTTCCCACGTGTGGCTGAAATTCGTCCTCCAGGTAGCTCGTACTCTTTAGGATGAGAGAGGAAGATGTGAGTTGTGTTGTGATGAAATTCTCTCCAACTGTATATATATACATCAATGAGGGTGTGTGACACATCTGTTGGGCATGTGAGCCTACATTACAAAACTGGCTGACCTTGCACATATAATTTATTAAGAATAATAAATTCAAAATATAAGTTCTGTTCATCGGATTAAGACTATTTTTATATGGATTTTACACCTCTCTGAAAGAGGAATCCAACAAAAATATTAGCCTCTTAATCTGATCATCAGAACATGGAGTTTGGACCTAGTTGTCCAAATTTAACACTAGGGCTAGAGGTTTGGCAAAAGCCAGGTGAGATTTTCATTTCTCAAGGAAAATACATTGTGAAGCTACTTGAGAGATATGGGATGGTGGACTACAAGTCCGTGACTACTTCGATGGAACTCAACTTTAAGAAGCTATGTGGAAGTGCTGCTGGGCCTAGATTAACTAACCCTACTGAATATTGTCAACTTGTGGGGGCCTTGATGTTTTTGGTCAACTCACGTCCTGACATATGCTTCATTGTGAATACGTTGAGTCAATATATGGTCGAGCCTCATCACATTCATTGGATTGCTGCTAAGAATCTCTTGAGATATCTCCGGGGGACAATCCACTATGGATTGAGATACACTGCCGTGAGTTTGAGGCTACATGGATATACAAATGCTGGCTGGGCTGGCAGTGTGGTGGATCGTTAGAGCACGTTTGGGTGCTACTTCTCTTTGGGGTCTGCTTCAATATCTTGGATGAGCAGGAAGCAGAAATCGGTTGCACTAAGCATCGTCGAGGCCGAATACATTGTTGCGAGTATGGCCTGTTGTGAAGTAGTTTGGTTGAGGAAGCTCTTTAGTGAGCTATTTGAGCATGTGCTAGATACCACTGTGATCTTCTGCAACAACCAGAGTGGGATTTTCCTATCAAAGAATCCCGTGTTCCATGACCGGTCTAAGCACATTGATATCAGGTATCGCTTTATTCAGGATATGGTACGACGGGGAGCAGTTAGGTTCCAACACATCAGGACGAATGAGCTGGTCGCAGACATTCTTACGAAGCCTTTGGGGAAGATCAAATTCTTAAACTTTCGAGAGAGACTTGGAGTCGTGGAACGACCCTCCTATGAGGGTCCCGTATGAGTTGGACACAAAGCTCTGGGAGTTCCTAGGGGCTTGGGGTACTTCTTCGAGCTATGAGCGACCATAGGGTGAGTGGTTCACCTTCCCCTAGTGGTGCACTAGATACAGGGTGTGTGGTTCACCTTCCCCTGTGATACCCCATTATGGTTGACGTGTGTAGGGTGAGTGGTTCCCCTGCCCCTACCTAGACACATGCATGTAGGGTGAGTGGTTCACCTTCCCCTACGATTGACATATGCATAGGATGAGTGGTTCACCTTCTCTTGTTGATGCCCCGACACACATCCTACCCATAGAGTCTGGGACTCATGGGAAGTACCTCTCATTTGGCCAATAAGTTGGGAAAAGATGGTTAAGGACCATAGCACTACCGATGGACGCATCGTGTACTGCTGTACTCCCTATGACTAGGATGCATGGTGTTCAACAACTTGATTTGGGATCAAGACTGACTTTTGTCAGTGGAGAGCAATATGATCTTATGACTCACTCTTGATCACTTATTTTTCATTATTGCTTCATGGTTCAACAGAGCAGAGTAGGGAAGCGATGACAGGGATGGTACGTGATGACAGGTTGGCATGATGATGACAGATGGATTGGCAGGTGGAATTCTCCCTAGTTGAGAGGGAGTGTTAAAATTGTCAACTAGGGCCAACTTCCACCTTAGGACAACTCATGTGATGGAGACGATTATTGCATTGGATTCCTCTTTGCGAGAGGTACAATTTTGATATAAAGATCATCTCATTCTGACAAGTGGAAATGGAATATTGAATTTATTCCTTTCTCATGGACAAATTGTCAAGGTCAGCCTCAGTGAAATGTAGGCTTATGAAGTCCAATGGATGTGTCTCCTCACCCTCATCGAAGTGTATAAATAGAAGTGACCCTTCTCTCATTTGGACATCATCTCAACTCATCACATCATCTTCTCTCTCCTCTCTTGATTGGTTCGTACAACTTGGAGGCTCTCTACTTCTCACGTGTGAAAGAGGGCAGAATTCTGGATTGTTTTTAGAGGCCGAAAATTTCAGAGATTAGGGTATGCGTTGACCAACGTTGACTTGGAGTATTTGACTAGCATTGAATTTGGTTTTGTGGGCATAATTTTGATTTATGCAGGCCGCATTCTTTGGCACGATTTTCGAGGAGTTTGGGCACTGTTTGACTGCATCATTGACATTCTAGTTTGAATGTAGAATTACATCATACTTTGACTGGGTTGACTGAGCTGAATTTAGGTTGACTTTGACTTCCTTGGATAGTCGCATTCTTCTACTATTGACCGACCTTTTGGGGCAACTTTGACCACTGTTGACTTTCTGGTTAGGGCTGCATTGACTGCTGATTTGGCAGGACTGTTTTGAGCATGTATTTATGATATTTGTCCTCTCACTCTCTCTGCTGAACTATTGAAGAATAATAAGAATAATTGATCAAAGGATTTCCCCACATTGGAGTTTGTCCTTGGCATCCACCACATCTTGTGTCCTCTTGTCTTGGCTTGTCTTTTGCACATGTTTTTATGTTCTATCTACATTTACTATCAATGTGTTTAAGTTATCGTGATTGTGACTGGATATAATTGGAAATTGTCATTGGGCTGATAAGGAACATTGAAGTAAATTGTGCTAAAGCATAGAACATACCATTGTTATTTAAAATTAACAACCTCCCACTTCTTTGTTGTTGCAATTGCAAGGGCCATCCTAATGGAGTCCATTTTTTCCATTTATGCAAATGTCTCATCATAATCAATCCCATGTACCCTACAAAAAACCTTTGGCTACCAGCCTGGTTTTATACTTGCTGATCATTCCATTTGCGGCTCTTTTGGTTTTTTAGATCCATTTATAATGGACAAACTTTGGACTTGCTGGAAGTGGAACTAAATCCCATGTATGGTTTGAAATGAGCGAATTGTATTCCTCATTCATTGTTGCTTCCCAATTAGGATTGCCTTCAACCTGTTCATAAGATTGAGGATTAGAAGCTAATACCATGTAGTAGTGCATGGGCATACATGGTTCTGTAGCTATAAGTGCATCCCGAGTTTCTTCCACTTGAGATCTCGTGACATGATTCTCTAAGAGATCACTCATGAGGTGCCACTTCTATGTTGAAGGTGGGTAGGGAATCTTAATGACCTGCTCATTAGTTCAGAATTATGATCTGAAGTGCATGAAGAATCATCATCTCGAATACCGACATCTGGAAATGGCAGAGGTTGTGTAATAGGTTCACATCAACACAATTGTTTTTGGACAATTGTCCCCAAAAAACCCAATGTGGGAAAACCGGTGCAGCAGATGAGTGTTTTATTAATCTTCAGCAACAATCGTTTTTACAAGGAATGATTTTATAGAGAAACTGAGAGAAAACACCTGAGACTTTCCCCTGGAAACTTTCTAACTTTTTGGAGACCCTTCTCCCACTTCTGCATCACTTCTGCGTCACTCTGCGTGGCTCAGCGTGTCTCTGCGTGGCTCTGTGTCCCTTTGCGTCAGCCTGCGTGGGGGTTGCGTCTCCCTCTGCGCTGTCTCTCAATGTCCCTGCGTCACCTCCTCCTCAGTCACTGACTACTGCTAATGCCCTCCTCTTCCTCCACCCTACAAATCTCCCTCTGAAATCGATCTCCTTCTCTTTGAGAATCGATTTTCCTTGAGATACTGAGTATCTGCCGATGTGTCTCCAAATGATCCTCAAGTTTTCTCTTATATTTCTCCCCTTGATGAATCAATGGTCGAGATTAAGTCTTTAATCAACGGCTAAGATTAAAACAGACTTGATCCTCGTCTCTTAGAAGCTTCTCACCCTTATCTTTATTAATACCCATTAATATTTTAATTTTCCTAAGCTTAGACTTTAGGAACCCATTAAAATATTAATTATTTTAATAACTCCTCATCTGGGTGGAATTTCTCCAAACGATTTTTGGGACTTGGAGATCTCATGTGCCTTAGCCTTTCCACCAAATTTCAAGGCTAGAGCATATCTGATGCTACCATAAATCAATAGTTGGAAGTGGAACATCAATATGGTTTAAAGTTTAAAACTTTAAACATTTATAATATTATAATTTATTTTCCTTGTGCATTGTTAGTAATTTAGTAGACTAGTAGTTACATTGTACAGTTACAAACTTACATGTATGATGTATGATTATAATTTATATCAATGTGGAAAAAGTCGAAGTCGGGATTAAATCGGCAAGGGTCCAAAAGTTGAAAAAGTCGTTAAAGTCGGGAGTTTTTCGAAAAAGTCGGCAAAATTAAACGGCCAGCCAAAAAAATAAAAAAATCGGGATTTAATCGGCAAGCCAAAAAAATAAAAAAATCGGGATTTAATCGGGATTTATTCCCGACTTTTTCCACACTGATTTATATGATAATGATATCAATGATCATGCTTTTCGTTTTAAATTTGTTTCAGTTATATGATTCATCGATTTATATTTTATATTTATAAGTTTTTAAGACCCCGACGTCCCCCCATGTTTCCCAAAAATTGGTGGGAGCTTTTGCATAGGCTGCTCCTGCGTATCCCAGCTCCCTCGCCTCCTCGTCTCAGAAACTTGGTGGAACATTGTGACAACCCCCTCTAATCCAAGCACAAATTTTTGAACTATGTATTCCCAGTTGTGTAAATTACTCACGAGTCACAACTAGCCCATTGAGGGAAGGTTGAATTTTGATGAGGTCAAATGGCTTCAGGTTGGCTCTAGGAATCATTGTCCAGCAATTGGTTACGTCTTGTTATATCACAAACCGACTTGCTATCTGGAAAAAGGGACCTCATTGGCTTCGGAGAGGGCTAATGCAGCTTTTGTTACAAGCCATTAGGCCTTAATTCCTTCTGTTAACCATAGACAAAACCCTTGCTCGTTGAATCCAGGACTTGGTGGCTGAACAAATCCCTAGGAAAGGGGGTTCGCTGCTTAGGAAAGGGTTTCGCTGGCCTTTTATTTGTCCTTGGTGCCCTACAGGGACCCACTAGGGATCTATTGCCTTAGAGAAACTCGTCAATTGGAACTACATGGAAGACACTCACTACCTTAGACAAAGTTTAGTGATCAACCAGAGAATTCCTTCTTACGTTGGCTAGACAGTTCTAAGTTATTGCAAGAGGTCAAGCTATAACAAAACACAAAAAAGGAGATCTAGCTAGGGTGGGATCACCTCCACTAAAACTAGGCAGTGTTGAAAAGTGTAGCTTGGGAGGTATTCCACAAGCCCAGATGGGGTTTGTGTGAATTTTTGTCACAAAAGGACTTTGTGGGCAAAGATCCAAGTGATGGATTTTTAGATCCAGATGGGGTTTAAAATTCAAAAAGAAAAATTAAAAAGAAATTAAAATTAAACCCCTAAGGTCTAGAGGGTTCCTAAGAAGGCTTGGGAAATCTATTTAAAGAAGGCCTTAGCATAAGGCTAGGTAATCGAATGGGAGAGGCTCATTTGATGGAAGGGCTAGGAAGGTGTAGTCCAAATGAGTGCCCTAGATTGAGGGTCGAGTAGGGCTATAAGGCTGGGCGGATCTAAAGCAAGGTCCTCAAGGAGCCGTTGCAATGGAAGAGATCTGATTGCTAAGCCCATGGAAGAGGACAACAAAAGCTGTGGCAACCGTTTAGGTGTAGAGCTAATGAGTGCTGAGGTTCCTGTGCTACGGAGAAGGAAGGTCCGCAGATCTGTAAGGGTAGATCAGCCTAGGAAAGTGGCCGTAAGGCCTGTATAATGCAGATTTGTGGGCCGAATCATCTCAGGGTTCCAGAGCAGAGAAAGGAAGG
The DNA here is from genome assembly GCA_000404065.3 of Pinus taeda. Taxonomy (NCBI): domain Eukaryota; kingdom Viridiplantae; phylum Streptophyta; class Pinopsida; order Pinales; family Pinaceae; genus Pinus; species Pinus taeda. The sequence goes on along the minus strand of APFE030491470.1, from coordinate 215,870 downwards.
CACATTAGGCCAGATCAAGGGCTGCTTTAGGGTTATCAAGTGTAGCTGAAGACCTAGAATGAAGGCCGTAGTTACTACGCAAAATCAGACGTCATGAAGGATGGTTGCTAGATGTAAAAGATCTGTTCCTAAAGGACTTGGAACAACAGATCTACAAGCCAAGTTAGGGCTCCTTCCATAGTTGTTCGGACCTCAAGATCCTACACTATAATTGCCACATATTTGCTCGAGAAAAAGCCGAGAAGGAACAAACCTCAACACTGAGATGAGGACGCAGATTTGAGGACTAATCTCTATGGTTATAGTCATCAGATCAGGTAGGCCGAATACTCTACAGAAGTGCAAGAGTTAGGGCAGGAAGGAAGGCTGACATGGAAAATGGAAGAGGGCTAACAGATGGTAGATCTAGGCTAGACAAGAGAGCCTAAGTGACAGATCAGTCCTAAAGTTTTTAGGACAGTGATTACCAGCCCAAGTTTAGGGTAGTTTGAAGGGAGACTTCTGAGTGTATATGGATCTGTTTCATGGAGGAATAACAATTGAAATAAAGCCCTAGAAGAGGGTAGATTCATGGATCTGTTCAAGAAATGAAATAGTGAAAAGACCACAGCACAAGATCAGTGATTTTGAGGAACCAAAACACTGTGAGGATGCAGATCTACGAGCCTTAGGTAAGGGCAGTCTTGTGAGCTCAAGATCTGGGTAGATCAGATAGAATTGGAACAAAATAGTGAGGCGCGAAGCCCTAGATCCGAGGGTAGAGTACTTGGCAGAGTGTTGGAAGCCCAAGAACAGTGAAGAGAAGGGAGTCTATTCACTATTAGATGGCAGATTTACAGAGCAGCTTCAAGGTTTGGAGCAACAACATAATGGCAGTTCCAGATCTGTGCAATAGCTCCTCTATTACAAAACAAAGGGCAGTTTACTTAGAGCCCTAGATCAGTCCAGATGGGATTGTAAGTGGGCAGATCTGAAGGGTCCAGGTGGACAGATGCATTGGGTGCCTTAAGGTTGTTGGAGGGCAACGAGTAGGTGACCCAAAGTAGCCCTAGATCAGCTTGTCAAGAAGGACTTTGATAGCTGTAAGATGGGTGAAGATTGGAGCCCTAAGTGCAGTACATTGAAGGACTAATGGACTGCTAGTAGTGGCAGAGTTGGTGAGCTCAGGACTAGTTCTTGAAGGACAAAGAAAAGAGGTCAAGGGAGCAGATTACATCAGCCCATGTTCATTGTTGGAGAAGGACTTCTAGCAGTGATAGGTGGCAGCCCTCCTGCCCTATGTTAGCCTTCATACAACAGCGGTGGAAGGCTATAGTGGGAAGAAGACCTTGAGTAGCTGAGGAGCAGCAATGGGCAGAGAGAGTTGTGAACAACTCAAATAGAGTCTCGATGTGTTGATGTGTAGATTGACTTACGATCTGCGTGAGAGCAGGTGGAGCCATGTTCAGTGGGTAGATAGACTTGTTTCATTGATAGAGGCAAAGTTGTGATTACTATAGAACAGGAGTGACGGATTGATAAGACGAGATATGTCATAGAGGCTGTGATTATGCACTAGATCAGCGAGATTGTTATTGTATTTTGTATCTTGTATTAGTGATGTATGAGGACCATTATCCCTGGTACGAGAGCCCTAGATAGTTGTATTATATGTTGATAATATAACAAAGATGGGTTGAAAAATGTTTAAAAATGTCATGTGCACTAGATGATTCACTGATGTGTTATTTTCCATTTTGCAAAGTAGGATAAGTTGAGGCACTTGAGTTGGTTATGTCAGAGATTTTAAGACACTAACCCAGAATCTCATTTGCCATGGAATTTCAACAGACAGGGGATCACCTCAAACGAAACTAATCAAGAGGAAGGGGTCTTTAAACCCTTAGAGCCTCAAGCTCAAACAACAAAGACAATTCCATCCAATTCAATGATGATAAAATGATTCCATCTCTCCTTTTTTTATAGATTCTTCATGGGGGGGGGGCGGGTTCTCTTCTTTAATCTAATGTGAGGGTTTCATGTGCAACCCCCAATTTGGTTTTTGCTCCAGCTACCCCAAAATTTACCCAATATTGCCCCAAAACATTGGATAATGGGTTTCCCCCTTTATTAAAGACTATAGCCTACAAGTTTGGATAAGCTATTTCGTCCTCCCTTGGGGAATTAATCCATAGGGGACATTACAATCCCCCCTTCCTGACATTGCTTGTCCCCAAGCAATGACCAACCTGGGTGCTGCAAAATTTGTCCTCCTATCTTCAAGCCTTTTCCTGCGCCTATAGCGTTTGTATTTCTTGACACTTCATAACCTTCTGACCTTTTCAAAGATGAAGCCATCTTTCCAGAAGTTGCAGACGGGGTAAAAAGGTCAAGCAACTGAGTTGTACCCATTGAATTCAGACTTAGCATTTTCTGCATTTATGACTGCACTAGCAACTGAGACCTTGAGCTTTTGAAGACCCATACTTTTCTCTTTGAATGTTCCTCACATAATAAACCGATGAACACACTACTTTGCTTTGTCCTAACCTGTGAGCTCCATCCACAGCCTGGTGATCTGTCATCGGGTTCCAATCATGCTCCACAAAAACTACTGTATCTGCTGAAGTTAAATTTAAACCAAGTCCACCAACATGTGTTGTGGGGAGGAGAACATCAATGGTTGGTTCTGAATTGAAAGCTTTTACACTGTCAAACTGTCTTGAAGTCTCAACAAAACCATCCAAACTCAAATATGTCACACCTTTCATATTAGTCTGAAAGACATCCTTCTCAATTTTGTCCAAAAAATGCTTTGTTCTGAGCAAAAATAAGGACACGATGCTGACTGCCTTCTGCAACAGGTATGCTTTCACTTCCTTAACTTGCTATAACTATTTCACATTCTTCTAATATTTCTTGAAGAGCTACCAATTTCGGAGCATGATGCAAATCATGTAGACTTGATTTAATATCTTTGCTATCAGGTACACATTCAGATAGATGTGATGCAATATGGTCAGTTGGCATATCAGCTGTTGCAGGCCATGGATGTCTACACAATTTTAGCAGGTACCGGAGAGCCTGGAAAACATGATAGGATGCTTTGGATGTAGATGTAGCATCATCCTTTGGATCTGATGAACCATAAGTCTCAACCAAAGTAGATATTTCTTTCTTGGCCTCTGAATGAGAAAATCGTTCATAATGTTTTAACTGTACAGGACTCAAATCATAATAGTGATTCTAGATAATTTTATTCTGGCAAATCAGCGAATACATCATCCTTGGATTATCGGAGAGGCATAACCTCTTTGTGCAGTTCTTCCATAGCTAGGGCTTCAGCTTCTGCATCCTTAGCTAAACATTTTGCATCTCTTGCAGCTAATAATGGTTTCCTGTAAGTGGATTGAAACTGTCTCTCAGACCCAAAGAAACCTAGCATAAGAAAACCAAAAAGCGACCAGAGTTCTAAAACATTGTTCTGAATTGGCGTTCCACTCAGAATAAGATGGTTTTCTGCTTTTAACTATTTCACTGCAGTAGTCACTTTTGATTTTTGCATTCTTTATTATGTGATCTTCATCTAAAATACAATAATTCCAGAGAATGTGCCCCAAGAAATCAATGTCTTTGCAAATGATATCATAAGATGTTTAAATGATGTTGGACTTTCCAAACTGATTCTGGTGCAAAGACCGCTCCTGAGGAGATCTGGCATACTGGAGAGGGTTAAGAACAGAACTATCAATAAACTTCTCAATTTCGAAGGCCCAGTGACCCACTATTGTTGAGGGACACACAATCAAAGAGTGTAATTGGTTCTTTTTGCGCCTTTGAGGACAAGAAATTCCACGATATCAAATGCTACAATTACAGATCTTTGAGTGTTTTCCCAAGACCCATGTCATATCACAAAATTCTATGAAACTTGAAATGTTTAAGAAATGCCAGCCAGTTTATACCCTCTTGCTGGTACCTTGCCTCTCCTGAATAGTTGATGAATCCCTGTACATAGGGATGACTTTTTCCATTAATGCTGCCCTAACATGCACTGTTAATGTTTTTTCCATACTTGTAATGCATCTTGAGGCTGGCAATCTGACGATGACATGGCAATGGCGTACACAACCAAAGATACCAGGAAGCAGTGTAAGCAATTTCAACTATAAAGGCTCTACAAGCAGAGGCACAATGGAGCACATGACCTTCTAATTTTGATGTGAATGGACAACCACATTCTACCTTCCATTTTTCAATCAGGCTTCTTTCTGCATTATCTGAAACAGTCTTTTCTGAGAGGATTTGCTCAGTCAAGTGCTGCTTGGAATACTTTTCAAAGACATCCCTTTCTTGAAGATATGGGAACAACATCATTAGTATGCCCAAAACTACTTCAACACCTTCCTTGTTGACCCTTTTAAGGATTATAATCTTGTCCTAAACCTTCGGCTGCCTACTAGATTCCCAGCCTTTTGGGGATTTGTCTTCTATAGTCCGATTCTGTGACTGTGGTGATTCCTATTTCTCGTCTTTTAAATTCTCAGTTTCCCGTCTTCTTTTCTCACCTTTAGGCTCTGCAGCCTGTATTTCCCAATCCCCAGGTTTGATGGTGTTTTCTTTAAGGAGCTCAGCCTGTTGACTATTAGGCATTACTTCTGGTAATTTTGAATCTCTTGTGTTTTCCTTATGAAGACCATTCTGTTTTGATCGAAAATGTAATGCTACAAAATGTCACAAGTGCTTGCTACATTATAATTTATATGGTTTGTTATGGATCTTTCTTCAAGGAGAACCATTCTCATTCTTTTCAATATTCTCTCTGCTTCAGCTGATGGTCATTGATGTAACGACTCTGGCTAAGTTGAAGAATATGAAACACTACTATTTGCGTGTGGTGAAAAGAATAGTTCTCATTTCACTTTGATTTGTTTGCAGGTACACTTCCTTGTATTTGCTGATACTGATAATGACAATTGCTCAATACTTTTATACAGCACGCTCATCTCCGGGGTGAGTTTGTAGCTTTGATGACTTGGCTTCTCAACATGATTAGGGGATAAAGTATACTGTAAGTCTGTATACCTTATAATTTCTCGTGGACTATAGGTATCTTCTTGATGCTTTGAAGGATATGTCTAGAGCACAAGAAGCCATGATGAAAAATGCGAAGGATGTTGTTCTCAGGTAAATCACCATAGACATATTTATATCTACATTCAGTTTATTATAATTTGGGAATCGAATGTGATAAGAATATGGATATCTATTGTTTAAACTTTATAGGTTGACATCCAGTATTGGAATTTTACCGGGGGGCTGGCACTGAAAGACTTTTCTATGTCAATGATGGATATTAGGATACTGCCCATGGATGAAGAGCATCATGCAAGAGCCCAAGGCAAAGGCTTCCCTTACATGCCAGTGGCAACCCGATCTCTTAGATCATCAAGGAGGCAAGTCATTTATTTAGTAAGGGAATTGATCCAAGTGAGGATGAAAATGGAATTTCTGTTCTTATCCAGCACAGTTCCTCTCCCCCTTCAATTCTGATGGATTATTCTCTTTTTTATTACTTACGAGTGGCATGCTACTTGATCTTGTTGCAGTAATTCGTCATGCTGTCAATTTCATCAGTGGCAGGTATGGTTTAACACTATCTGTTTCATTTGGATTGCTGCAATTTCAGCATCACCATAATAAGCAATTAACACTGTGTAACCAAGAAAAAAACTATTGAACCTAATATATGTCGAAATAGTTCCTATTCGATTTATAAAAGGCTGAGCAAATAAATGGAAAGGGATAACCATTGACAAATGGATTATGCCATGTGAAATGTGTTTTTTGTGATCTGATTTATTTTATGAACTACCTTAGTACCTGCTTCTATTTAGGATTGAGTAGTTCCTTTTTTGTAGTGTCCATATGCTTCCATGAGTTATAGTGGAATACCTTGATTTGTTTGTGAGCTCTACAAATAACTTTGAATTACTATTTAACAGTCCTACGTTAATACGATCTTTATAAACATTTTTTTTGTGTAGCTGAGCATCTTAGCGCAATATCTGAATCACTGGAAGAACCTCTGTTTTAATATAATAAAGCCCATTACTGTTGAAATCCATTCTTATTCAATCTTGATGCCAAGTTGTGTGAACACCCTGTTTAAACATTAGTCATGTTTTCCACACTCGAACAAACAATTAATTAAATTTTAACATTTCAAATAATAATTTATTATAATCATTGAACATCATAAGTAGTCATAAATTAATTTTAACCATATTCAGTTATGTTTAATTAATTGTAATGATGTGATGACCATGATTAATTGTAATCATAATTAATTATATTTAATTAATTGCAATTATATGGCAATCATAATTTAATCATAATCCATTTAATTATTCATAATCTGGAGAAGGGATAAGTCAGAGTCTGAGAAGGGGCAGGTTATGGCACGGATCGCCATGCCCACCGCATTAAAAATTAGATGCCAAATCTCGTGGCAGTTGAAGGATCGCCTAATTAAGTGGCCATTAATGCAACTGTGCTGCCAACTGCGATCGAATTCCCTCCTCATACATCGAAAAGGTAACTTGATTGGCAAGGCAACATGAAGAACCACTTGGGGAGGCAACCTCCCAAACCGTTTAAAAATATGAACTAAGCTGAATGGCGGGGTTCATGTTCAGTATTGGAAGTAGAATTTCTGAAAAAGAGGGTAGCATAGTGCACAGTGATAGGAGTACCTATTTTTCTTTGGATCACTGTTGTCCACTTTCCTCTCCCACTGTATGTCAAGTGTGGCAAAACCTGAACACAGAGGGAGGTTGAATTCACAAGTTGGGTGCTTGCTGGGGATTGACAAACCATGGTGCTTGCTACAACTGATAAAGCACCATGCTGATAAAACACTGATAAGTGATCTCGCTCCCTTAGCTCATCTGGTGTATTTCTCAGATATTTTCTTTATCTTCAACCCTCAGACTCTAGACCTGGCACGGGGGTGGTGAGTTACAGAGTCAGACATTGTAACACCCTATGGTTGGGAGGTAAACGTGAAGCCCTTCTCTAGTCACCAACGGGATTCACTTGCATAGATAAGGAACCTGTCTTGGGAATTATTTCAGAATATTGAACTCTTAGGAAAAGACGAAACATCACATCTGCGTGGAAGAGGCCCGGGTCATTGCAAGGGTTGAATCTGATTCATTTCTTTCATCGAAAGTTTAGGCAGGCCATTGAGATTGATAGGAAGCCTTGCAATCTAAACAGGGATGATGGATGGAAGATTAATGATCATTGGGTCCTTGCGCTTTCTTTATAAATTTTATTTGTTTTTCATTTTTTGGGTCATGAAATTTACTAAAATTTTTATTTAATTTCTTTTGAATGAATATATTAACTAATTAATTAATTAAATAATTATGGTAATAAATTATGTTTATTTCTTAACACCTAACTAAAAATTAAATTGTTTTATTCTTAATATTAGTTTTCGTTTTTTGATTCAAAGAATTTATTTATTGGATTAATTTTTATTTTTTTTTGACTTGACACCCTCATGTTTAGTGGACTTGAATTAATTATTTTCATATTAAATCTAAATAATTTATGTTATGTATTTCATATAGCATTTTTCCAAATATTTATCCTTGAATCTAACATTGACTTAAATCTAACCATATATTAATAATAGATTTTTTATATAATTCAATTAATATTTGATTTGTATAATAAATATTATTTATTAGTTCATTTTGCCTATTTATTTATATTTTAATCATTTTTTTTAACTTAGTCTTCATCTAAATATTTCAATTTTTCAAAATTTGACTTGAGTCATTTTTAACATCCTAAAATTCTTTTTTCAAAACTAGCTGTTTAATATAGCAGTTAAAGATATTAAGGATTTCTACATTGGTTTCTCTATTTAATATGGTGCCATGATCTGATTCTCCATCTTGTCCTGATGATGAACCACACTGGATGGTTCGAAACATGTTGATAAATGATCTCTAATGTGATTTCTTTGAAAAGATTTCCTAACACATAAGATGAATGTTGCAATATCTAAATTCCTGAGCTTAACCGGGATTTATTCACCAGAACCAGTAAATTGTTATAAAATTCCTAATATCTCAATTTTTCAAAATTTGACTTGAGTCAATTTTAACATCCAATTTTTTTTTTTTTAACACTAGCTGTTTAATATAACCGTTAAAAATATTAAGGATCTCTACATTGGTTTCTCTATTTAATCTGGTGCCATGATCTGATTCTCCATCTTGTCCTGATGATGAACCACACTGGATGGTTCGAAACATGTCGATAAACGATCTCTAATGTGATTTCTCCGAAAAGATTTCCTAACACATAAGATGAATGTTGCAATATCTGAATTGCTGAGCTTAACCGAGATTTATTCACCAGAACCAATAAATTGTTATAAAATTCCTAATTTTAATGGATGACAAGTGTATGGAATATAACTACATGTGTAATTATATAAGTAGAAATGTATGCACACAAAACTTTTGGGATACACAATGAAATAGCTTCTTCGTGGGCTTAAAACCTTCCATAAAAAGAAAGCTTATCGCTTTACGTGATTGGACTTGCCGAATGATCTATTTATATATGTTTAAATTTGGCAGCTCGGGGATGTATTTCTCCTAGAAGAAATCATATCTTTCAATTATGTTTGAACCACCTTTAATAAATTTTCATTTCTAATAATTCTAATATGACTTTCCAAAAATAGTAAGTCACATCTCAATTTGGAGTGACTTTCAAAAAATAGAAAGTCATGTTTAAATGATCAAGGATGATCTCAACATATGGAATCCACTTTAAAATCAAATCAATCACGATTATACAAGTCAAGAATTAATATTTTTATTCTTACTACTAACTAGTATTATTATTATTATTATGATACTATTATTTATAAAATAGTCTAAAGTCATTCATTTTTAATGGATTAATAAAAACAAATTTTCTCATGAAATAAGTAAATTAACTCGGAGAATCTCTTACTTGGCAAATTGAACCTCTATCTTGGAATAAAATAGTAACTACACACTTAATAGAATAGAACTCTCCCTTACTAATTCAATGTATGGCAAAATTGTAACTCCTCATTAAATGCACTTGTAACTCCTCCATTCAATTCGATTTGTAACTTTCTCCAAATATTATCTCATATCCAAGTGTAACTCTCCCTCTCACTAATTCGAATTGTAACTCCTCAAGACATGTGCACCTCTTTCTCTATTCTTGGGATGAGTTACACTTCTCCCTCATAGAATTCAATTATCTTATTATTGGCTCAAGGCATGAATTCATTTTGTAACTCCTCTTATTTTTCATCTATTTAAGCAAGAGCAAGTGAGAGTTGAGAGTAACATTTTCATTGTGAAAAAGGAGAGCAAGTGTTGAGTGTGTGCAAGAGAAGTGTGAGAGAAAGTGAAGAGCAAGAGAAAGGGAAGGGTTGAAACAAGTGTGAAGGAGACGATCTGATCAAGAGAAACATGAGATCTTCAAGCAAAGAGAAAGAACGCTTCAGCTGCATGTTGATCAAACATTAGTGACTTTATTCATTCTCTCTCTCTCTCTGTACTCTGTTGAACAATTGAAGAAATCTAATAGAAAAAGAATCATTTGGGTTTTCCCCTTGTCATTGGACTTAACTCTAAATGTCTTTTATTTGTGTTTGGCTCTCTTCATATGATCCTTAAGTGTATGTTTTATCTACAATTGCTGATCTGAAAAGTTGTGAAGAAGAAATCTGCATTCTAAGTAATTGTAACAACATAGAATATTCAATTTTTTGCAAAGTACATTCAGTTTTCAGCAAAGTACATTTAGTGTTCTGCTAAGCACATTCAGTTCCATTCATTTTTCAATAAAGACATTCAATTTTTGCAAGTACTTCAGTTTTCTGCATAAAACTTTCAAGTTTCTGCAAAGGATTTTTAAATTTTGCATAGAACTTTTAGATTTTAACATGGTATCAAAGCCTTGGTGAAGACAAGTCCAAGGAGACTAGAGATCATCTAAAGAGACCCCACTTGCTACCAAAGTTTTTTGATTAAAATGACTTCGTTTTACTTCAAGATAGAGAAGAAACTGAATGATGCTTCAAACTTTGGTCCATGGAAAGCAAGGGTAGATATCATTCTTGAAGAACACGAGGTTCTGGAGTATGTTGAAAACACACTAGCTGATCCACCAGAGAATGGAAGTGATGTTCTCAAATTCAAATATAAAAAGGGTGAAATCAATGTTAGAAAAATTATCCTTGATTCTCTTAGTGATCATCTCATTACTTATGTTTCTAGTTTGGAGAAATCTAAAGGAATGTATGACAAATTAATTGGCATGCTTGCAAATAGTAATTTGAACCATATTATTGCCCTAAAGAATCAGTTGAAGGACATCAAGATGAATAGTTAAGTGACGGTTCAAACATATTTCTTAAGAATGACCAAAATTAGGAATCAACTGTCAACAGTCGGTGAAGTTCTACCCGATAAAAAAATGGTGTTGACAACGCTTGGAGGCTTTTCTCTTGTTTGGGAGACTTTTATCACCACCATCAGCAACATCAACACTATTCCCACATTTGATGAGCTCCTGGGAAAGTGTATCAAAAAGAACGCTGGAATGATCTTCAGAGGGAGAATTTCACAATGTGAAGGAGGACCTACTGCATTTTCAGTCTATGACAAGAGAAAGAAAGGTAATAAAAAGAAATTTGCTTTCAAATCAAATAAAGGGAATCCAGACATGTCAAAAGTTAGATGCTTTAACTGTCAAAAGTATGGTCACTTTGCTCGTGATTGTAAAAAAAGAAGAAGAACACCTAGATTTGAAAGCAAATCTGATTATAGAAAAAACACTTTTAAAAATCAAAGAAAAGACCATCTTAAGAAAACAAGAAATCCAAGGTATAAAAATAATTCAACAAAAACTCAATCAGAGTATTTTCTTGTTTTTGCTCATTTTAGTTCTTCTGTAGATTCATTTGATAGCCGGTTAGTTGATAGTCGTGCTTCCAAACATTTTACTAGTTACAAAGAAGCACTGTCTAATCTAGTTGAGAGAGAGACTAATTTAAATGTTATCCTTGGAAATAATCCTACTCACCAATTCAAAGGTTATGGTTAAATTTTATTTCAATTAGATGATGGCAAATCTATTTTTTTGCAAGAAGTTTTTTATGTACCTGGTTTGAAAAAGAATCTTGTATCCATATATGCTCTAGAAGATAAATGAATGAAAGTTGCTTTTATTAATGGAAAAGTTCTAACTTGGCGTTTGAACTCAAGTATTAGAGAAACCTTCACTCTTGGATCAAGATATGAAGTTTTTTACAAAGTCAATGGTAAACCCATTCATGCATTGGTCCATGATACTAATCTTTAGTGTGAGCTATGACACAAAAGATTTGCTTACCTACACTACAAAGCCTTACTTCATGTAAGGAAGATGGTTTCTGGAATGTTTGAGATCCTAATGGATCATGAAGGAGTTTTCCTAGGATGTGCAAGTGGAAAGCACATAAAGGGACCAATTCCTTTAAGCAAAACAAAAATTAGTCAGGTACTTCAGCTCATACATTTTGATTTTTGTGGAGCTATACCTGTTACTTCTCTTGGTGGCTACTTGATTTCATGATTTTTGTTCATGATTTTTCTTGCAAAAGGATTTTTTTTTTTGAAAAAGAAAGGGGAAACATTTGACATGTTCAAATATTTCAAGGCTTTCATTGAAATCAAACTTGAAAGTTGATCAAAGTTTTCAGATCTGATAATGGGGTAGAGTTCATCTCCAATGATTTTAATGATCTTTGCAAAGATGCCAGAATAAAGAAAGAAACCACTGTGTCGTACAATCCACAACAAAATGTTGTGGCTAAGAGGAAGAATAGAACCATTATGGAAGCAATCAGAGCCGTGCTGCATGATCAAAAGCTACCAAAGTTTCTATGGGGAGAAGCTGCAAATACTGTTGTTTATGTGCAAAACAAAACTCCTAATTAGGCCTTAAACAATAAGACTCCTGAAGAATTCTTCACTGGTAAAAGACCTGAGGTGAATCATTTGAGAATCTTTCGCTGTCATGTATACTTCCATGTGCCAAAAGAGAAAAGGAGCAGACTGGAAGATTTAGGTAAGAAAGATACATTTGTTGGTTATTGTGATAATTCAAAAGCTTATAGAATTTATGTACTTGGTCAAAGAACTATAGAGTTTAGCAGAGATGTAATATTTGATCAAGATGCAACTCTTGGAAAAGAAAGAGACTCTCCTCCTCCTCCCATTGCTGAAAGACACGTTGTTAATGAAAAAGTGGTTGTATCTGAGTCTGAATCTAAACCTGAGAATGAACTCGCTGATAATCCAATTGGTTCCATGGATCCTCTAGATCCTCCACCACATGATCCTCCTACCAGAAAGAGACCACTATGGCTGCGAGATACCTTGCAAGATGCTGAACAACATGTTGCCTCAGTAGGAACGTTCAAAGAAAGTAAGAATCCAAGTCAGTTTCAAGGGTATGTTGCTACCATGAGCAACATCATTCAGGCAGAACCATGCACCTTTGAAGAAGTTTCCAAAGGACAAGTCTGGAAAGATGCCATCACTGAAGAATATGAGTCCATTGTCCAGAATGATGTTTGGGAAGTGGTTCCTAGACCTCAAGGTAAATATATTGTCACTTCCAAATGGTTGCTTAAGATTAAACATGGTGCATATGGTAGCATTGAAAAATATAAGGCTAGATTTGTAGCTAGAGGTTTCTCTCAGAAAGAGGGAATGGATTACACGATATTTTTGCACCTGTAGCTTGATATACTACTATTCAATTTGTTGTTACCTTAGCTGCTAGCCAAGGATGGACTCTTCACCAAATGGATGTGAAAACTGCTTTCTTGCATGGCTTCCTCAAGGAAGAGGTATTTGTGGAACAACCACAAGGCTTTGAAGAGCATGACATGGAAACTCATGTATGCAAACAAGAGAAACCCTTATATGGGTTGAAGCTATGAAAATTCCAATACCAGAATCCTATTGCAGCAACTAGTATTATTTCTCCTAAATAATAAATAATTATTTAGCTTATTTCTACGGCAACATCGAAATAAACACACTGCAACCTTCACAAATAAAAACTATGGAAAAATAAATAGCGCTGGAATTGAGAAAATACTAGCACACACATAAAAATAACACTGTTATTTTTGGACAAAAGTCCTTGGAAAAACCCAATGTGGGAAAACTAGTGCAGCAGATGAGGGTTTTATTTTATTATGCAACAGTGAAAATCTGAGTACAATTTGGATGCTTGAAACTGACAATCCACAACAAGAAATCTAGGCAAAATTACTGAAGGGAATTACCCTTCCTCCACAAGCAATCCCGGCACAACCTGCCTGCACAAAACTCGTCCTCTTGGATCCTCTGTGTCAACCTTTGCGTTGCTCTATGCAGTCACTATGACGTCAAACCTCCAACCAATCTCTGATGAAGTCGTTTTGCCTGCCTCTGCTGAGGAAATCGTCTCTCCAACACTTTGGGACCTCTGCCTAGCCTTTGGAACTGAGAACACATTTCTCTCCAGCAAATCGAACTGCCAATGTGAAGCAACTGCATAGTCCTCTACGTTGCCTCACTGGGAATAACTCAGACTTCTTGCTGCTGCCTCTCTGGATCTGGAAAACGTCCTCCTGACTCACTGTCCCTGTCCCTCACTCATGTTTTAGATCCTTGGCTCTCCGGTAGCTGACTGCTGCTACTCTAGAAATCGATCTACCAAAAAAATCAAATTTCTGGTGTTTTCAAGAGTATTCTCCAAGTGCCCATCAACTTCTTATAATCCACTGTTGGAGCTCCAACGACCAAGATTACAACTTAATCGATGGCTAGGATCACCTTGGAATCGATCTGTGTGAGTTTCTAGATGTTTCTCACCTTGAATTAATTAACGCTAATTAATTAACCTGTTTTCCTAAGTTTAGACTTAGGAAACATTAAAAAATTGGTTAATAATCTAATTAAGTCACTTCTCGGTGGAATTTCTAGAAACGATTTCTGGGTCTTGGAGATCTCATGTGTTTTAGCCTGTCCACCAAATTTCGTGGCTAGAACACATTCGATGCTATAAAAACTAACACTCCCTCTTAGCGAGGAATGTGTTCTAGTGCTGCACACCCTGCCACAACACTGTCTTTGTATCATCTCTGTTACGCTGCTGATGTCTGACTGTTGCTGCCCACCAACTACTGCACGACTCTAATGCTACAACTATGCTGCTGCTGACACTATCATACTACTGCTAACTTTGCTTCTGCATTGCAACTCCCTCTCATTTGTTGTTGTTGCAACTGCAACATCTACAACTTAAAAACATCCAAAATACTGAATCAATTGTGTTTAGTTTGATGCATCTGTCTCCGGAGTCCTAACTGCTAGTAGCATTTTCACTGTCAGTGAAGAATCTGTGTTGCTGCCAACTCTGCATTGAGCCATCTGCTTTGCTGTCAATATTGCACTGTGCTATTCGGCATCTGACTGCTACTAGTCTGCAACTGTCACTCTGGTACTAACTGCATCAACTGCCACTGATCCATCTTGCTACTGAATACTATGGGTCCCTGTAGCAAGGTACTGATCCATCAGGTGGACTCCTCAAGGACCTTGCCCAATCTTTGTAGTTCTCTAGGACTACAGTGGAAAATCTCCCCACCTCACTCCTGGAGGTATATTTGCGAACATCGCGAAGTCTTCCTCCAACCTGGAGGACAACCAATCGATCTCTACAGAAGCTACCTGCTAGTCTTGCTTCTTTGAGCTGTCCTTCTTCCTGACACGACACTGCATGCTGTAGTGACCAAGCTCACTACACCTGAAGCATGTGACCTTTGATTAGTCCTTCTTCTTTCTCTGCTCCCTTTGCCCCTAATCGAGACCCATTGCTGTGAGGGCCACATTTTCCTCCTCCTTCACCACCTTCGATTCACTTCTACTACTACCACTGATGGAGCTCTTTAGCAGAGCTTGCCTCAACTCCTCCTGCTGCAGATTTGTCTACATCCTGTCCCAATCTGGTAGCTTGTCTCTGCCTAATATACTTTGGAAAAAAACTTGCCACTCCTCAAAGACACTGTTTAGTACCAACCTTACTAGTTCGGTTGGTTGAAGCGCTGCCCCAACAATTTCAAGCTGGCCCCGGACCTCCTGAATCCTGGTGAGGAAGGGATCTATGCCTTCCCATTTGTGCATCCTGATGCATCTTAGTTTCTCCAGGAACATCTTCCGCTGCTCGGAAGTGCCCTGATATAGCGTAGCAAGAGCATCCCACATCTCTTTGGCAGTATCCTTGCCAGCTATGTGTAAGACTATATGGTCTCAGACTCTATCCAGGATCAACCGCTTCGCTTGCGCCATCTCCTTCCAATATTCCTTCAACTGATCTGCATCTTGCGGAACTACCAGAACGCTGTCTATGTAGAGCTCTAGGCCATATTCATCCAACAGGAACGACATCCCGACATTCCAGATGACATAGTTGGAGGAGCCATCCAACCTATCCTGATCTCTAAGTCTTGCTTGTCGAAAACTCCCTCTTTCCCTGTGCTTGGCTGCTGTGTTGCTATTCACACTCCCTTTTGGAATGCGTAGCTCTGCTTGCTGCTACTGCCAATCTGCAACTAGAAATTCGAATTTCCGAGACTCGAAGTCCCTTGAGGAAAATTTTCCCTCTGTTGTGTGTGCTTTTCTCTTCCACACTGTTACCCACCATTTTGTGGGTGATATCCCTAGGAATTTTTTTTTCTCCAAGATGGTCCTCAATCGATAGCCAACAACCCCTTGCAGCCACCAACTAGCTCGTTGTGCTATTTCTCCGCCACTTAAGCCGGCCTTGTGGTCCCTCACCCGTCTGTCATGATCACATGTTTGAAGATGGGCCTCCCGAATTGAAAGGTATGCCTTGTCATTTGGTAATGGAGTATTGTAGTTTGCTTATCATGGATGCTTCTGGGCATGGATCAACGGGGGGATTCAACGGAAACATGGAAAACTTTAGAGGCTAATATTTGCCCAGTGGGCTAATTTTACATGATTTTTCCACAAAAAAGATTCGCCAATTTCCAATTTTTATAAAAGATGATTCACTCAAATTTTAGAATATAAAATTATTTTACCTTAAAAATCGCCAACATTATATAGAGACTATATATAAAATCATTATAAATTTGAATAATTTTACAAATATATCAATAAACATTTTATAGTTTACATATTAGGGATTAGTGAGATTCGCTAATGTTTTTAAACTTCAAGAAAATTTTCCATCCTTAAAATTTTGCTTGAGTTGAAAGAATCGACTAGGTCTGTGTTCTTGTCCCTTAGACCTCTTTTGGATGTCAACCTTGGACCTTACTCCCGTGGGATTTCTTTTACTAACATTTGGGCTTTAGGAATGGTATTACATGGGAAACCCTAATTTTGATTGCGTGGTCCCGCTCCCTCACCCGCATATATCACTGCCCCTCCACTCATTATAACACCATTCATCATTTCTCCCACTTAGGTCCACATTCCTCCACTGGGTCCACATAGGGTTAGCCTTCCCCCTCCCCTTTCCCACACTTTGGGTCGGGCCTGGAATGATACCCCAGAGGTTGATGCAGCTGAAAAGAAAAGTAAAAGCATAATTGGTCACAGTCAACAGGAAGATGTACCACAAAATACAAAATATGGTTAGGACAAACACATTTAGCATGCGGGCAAAGGCCGATACATGAGCTCTACCCGACCATCATGGCCATCACTCTGGTTCTTATAGGCCCTAGATGAGCCTCCTTTATCATTCAGGAACCCATGATTGTCCCAACCCTTGGTGAGCAATGAACCGCCCTACCTTAAAGGGGGTATCCACTGCTATACCTTACACATCATGCTCATAACCTTTGAGCCCCGAGCAATTAATTAAAGAAAAATCTTAAAAGGAAAAAGGCATATAAAGAAGGGTGGAAAAATCAAGGTCGGGGCGCCTCATGCACCATGATTGTTCCCTCCTATACATTATATACCCAAGTGTGGACTTCCCTTTTATTAGCTACCCATGTACCCTAGCATGTGGCCCAGGGCTGACCCTTTCATTCCCTACTCCATTCATTTCTTTATCACATGCAACTACCCTTTGAAGGATGTACCTTGGACATACTATCCCCTAATAGGATACTTGGTTAACCCCATTTGGAGCTTAGAGACATTAGCACATGCCAAAGCCCACTATGGAAGGGCATGCCATTTTGAAGTGCCCACCTGTTGTCCATGGTTTGTAAGCTCTTTGACTCAATTTTCTTTGATGCTTGTTGTACTGGAAGTCTAGGGGACACATTGGATCTTATGTAGGATTGCAGATGGTCTCCATTTTGGGTTTGGTCTCCTTATACGGGGTCCTAACCCTCCAGAGGGATACATTGGCACATGTAGGGTGTGTAGAGAGCCATGGGCCTCCACAACAGTAGACATCATTTCATGGATCCCCAAATATGTTTAGATATTGCTTGAGATTCACTTATTGGACGAGGAAGATGCTCTTGGTTCACCATGCCCAACCGACCCCACAGTTGTACCATAGTGTAACCATGCACTTGGCAGATGACCTAAGACTTGTATGTTGATGTGGCATCACTTATACCATCATATGAGCCCTTACAAATGGTCTACAGGCATCTTTGATCTACTTGGAGATCCATGAGTTTACTTGTGCGCCCTCACACCCATTTAGAGCACCACAGGTTTATTATTTGGAGAACAAGGGGCCAATCCCTTGTTCGTTAGTTAGGGAGTCCTATTCATCATTATGGCACTTATGGACTTCATCAGGCTTCTTAAAAGGCCCAATGACATGTATTATTGATCATTCGACCTCTTGAGAGACTTATTCTTTGTTTATGAGCTACTTTGGTGGGCTTGTCACCAAAAGTTAGTTGTTTTTCACATTATTTTATTTTAGGGGCTAATGTAGGCCCAAGTAGCTAAATCGAACTCATTAGAAGTGTATAAATAGAAGTGATGAGGACTCATTTTAGCATCATCATTGGATGTGGAACTAGTATCTCTTTAGAGATTTTAGCTATCCTTCTTGGAGGATGAATTTTTGGAGCATGGAATGAATTTTGATGTTTGGATAATTTTCATATGTCTTGGAGCTTCTTGATGGCAAGTTACTGGATGTTTGGATATATTCTTATACATGTAAGTACATTTTAATGCTATTCTTTCTTTCTAATTTTGTCACATACATTGTTGCTGGGATTTCACTATACTAGGGCTTATTTGCTGCATCTCTTATGCGAAGTTGTGGAAATTTTGTTTCTGGATAGTGAATGCTTCATGTATGGGCCATGTATAATGAATTAATGTTCCTAGGGATATTTCATTATTGAAATTCATCTTGGCAAGCCATTTATCTTGCAAAACGACGTATAAAGTCTTTGAAGATGCTTTTGCTGTTGCTCTGGTGCCAAGCGAAGTTGTCTTTGAGGCCTCCTTGACCTAGAAAATTCAAACGTCCATAGTCATAATTCTACTTGACTGCAATCTCCCCAAAGGATTAGGCAACGGCCCACCCAAAGGTGATCACCTTAAACCTATTTTCCTTCGCCCCTTTCCTCTTCTCTAGGTCTAGTCCTCTAGGTCACCTAGGGCATCAATTTTCTCAATCTAGCCATCCAAATCATTTGATTTTTGGTCCACAACTGCGCTGGTGTGTCCTCAAGAAGCCCTCCAAATTTCATGAGATTTCGACAGTGGGATCTTGAGATATCACAAGCCCTAGCTCAAAAACCAATTCTTTCCCTTGGTTTCCCTTAGGCTAGAAACCTCATTGGGATCCTTGCATTACCTTTCATTGAAAATTCATTTCTTGATCCCTTTCCATTCCCTAATTAGGTCAAGCATATCATTGGTTGCTAAATCCTATCTCCTTGACCTAACCTCAGGTCCACTTGGTCCTGTGTGGTCCCATGCACTATCAAGATTAATTCTTCAAAGATCACCTAGAACCCAAGTTTCCACAAGGATTCTAGGGTTTAGGGATCTCCTTCATAAGACACATACTCAAAACCTAACCCTTGAAATTCCCCCCTAAGCCCTTTCCTTGAGAGCCTTCCATCTTGTCTTCCAAGATAAATAAGCCACATATTTGAGCCTCTCTTGTGAATAAGCTTCCAGGATGACTCCTCACCCTCATTGGTCCATTCATTTCGTGATCCTTATCATAACGGGTCTCCTCCCATCGGTGAAAGTTCGTAAAGAGTAGGGATCCTTAGCCAAGGTGACTGTGAGCTATCGCTCCATTGTTGCCCTTAACCTAGTAGTAACCTTTCAAGGATCCCCTTTTAGGACCCCTGCTAGTTTGAGCGATAAAACACTTGATGCGGATTATGCTTTTGCAACTTGCAGCAAAACCCTCTGCGTCCAACCAAGAATCTGCTCAATGAAAATCTGAGCTGCAATTGCTCCCTTTGCTTGCTGGAATCACCGATTTGGGAAATTCGAACTTTTTCTACATCTTGCACTGAAAAATCGAACTTCCCCAAGCAACCTGGTCTACCTAGCAATGAACTACACTGCCTCAAGAATTTGGGCCTGATGCTCCTCCCGAGTACCGAAATTCTTTCCTTTCACTTCCGGCTGATCACTTACGCTCTAATATCAGAATCCTATTGCAACAACTGGTATTATTTCTCCTAACTAATAAATTAATTATTCATTTTATTGCTACGGCAACATCGAAATAAACACACTGCAACCTTCACAAATGAAAACTGCGGAAAAATAAATAGCGCTGGAACTGAGAAAATACTAACACATAAAAATAGCACCGTTATTTTTGGACAAAAATCCCTGGAAAAACCTAATGTAGGAACATCTGTGCAGCAGATGAGGGTTTTATTTTATTATGCAGTAGTGAAAATCTGAGTACAATTTGGATGTCTAAAACTGACAATCCACAACAAGAAAATTTGGGCAAAATTATTGAAGGGAATTACCCTTCCTCCACAAGCAATTCCGACACAATCTGCCTTCAGAAAACTCGGCCTCTTAGACCCTCTGCATCAACCTCTGCACAGTCACTATGACGTCAAGCCTCCAATTAGTCTCTGATGAAGTCATTCTGCCTGCCTCTGCTGAGGAAATCGTCTCTCTAGCATTCTGGGACTTTTGCTCGGCCTCTAGAACTGAGAATGAATTTCTCTCCAGCAAATTGAACTGGCAATTTGAAGGCACTGCGCAGTCCTCTTCGCCGCCTCGTTGGGAATAACTTGACCCTCTTGCTGTTGCCTCTCTAGATTTGGAAAAATTCTTTCAGACTCACTGCCCCTGTCCCTCACTCATTATTTCGATCTGTGGCTCTTCGGCAGCTGATTGCTGCTAATCTGGAAATCGATCTGCTAAGAAAATCAAATTTCTGGTCTTCAAGTGTATTCTCCAAGTGCCCATCGGCTTCCTCTTATAGTCCATTGTTGGAGCTGTAATGGCCAAGATTAAAACTTAATCTATGGCTAGGATCATTTTGGAATCGATCCGTGTGAGTTTCTAGATGATTCTCACCTTGAATTAATTAATACTGATTAATTAACTTGTTTTCCTAAGTTTAGACTTATGAAACATTAAAAAATTGGTTAATAATCTAATTAAGTCACTTCTCGGTGGAATTTCTAGAAACGATTTCTGGGTCTTGGAGATCTCATATATTCTAGCCTCTCCACCAAATTTTGTGGCTAGAACTCATCTAATGCTACAAAAACTAACAGAAGCAAGCTCCAAGAGCTTGGTATACTCGCATTGATAGCTACGCGATAAAACTTGGTTTCACAAGAAGCAATGCGGACCCAAACCTCTACTTTAGGATAGTCCAAGATATACCTTTGATTTTGGTATTGTAAGTTGATGATTTATTCTTGACAGGAGGAGAACCTCTTATCCTCTAGTGTAAGAGGAAGTTAGCTTTTGAATTTGAAATGAAAGACCTTGGTTTGATGCATCACTTTCTAGGTCTAGAGGTTTGAAAAAAGACCTGGTGAAATTTGCTATGGTAGAATGTAAGTCCATGCATACTTCTATGGAAATGAACTTTAAGAACTTATGTGGCGAAGCTACGGACCTAATCTGGCTAATCCCACATAGTGTAGACAACTCATTAGTGCTTTGCTGTTTCTGGTAAATACTAGGCCTGACATATCCTTTGCTGTAAACACTTTAAGTCAATATATGACTGATCCTTTTCATGCCCACTAGATTGATGAAAAACATTTACTCAGATACTTGCAAGGAACTATTAATCTAAGATTGAAATACATTGCTAAAAATGTAAGACTTCATGGATATACTGATGTTGATTGGGCTGGTAACTTTGCTAATAGAAAGAACACTTATGGGTGCTGCTTTAGCTTGGGATTTTACATGATCTCTTGGATGAGCAGAAAATAAAAGTCTATTGCACTGAGTATAGCTGAACCTGAGTATATTGTGACTAGCATGGCTAACTACGAGGCAATTTGGCTGAGGAAGCTTTATGGGGAACTATTTGAGCAAGTTCTAGACACAACAATTATATATTGTGACAATAAGAGTGGGATTTGTCTTGCAGAAGATCATGTATTCCATGACAAGTCCAAGCATATTGAGATCAAGTATCACTATATCCGGGATATGGTGCAAAGGGGAGTAGTGAGGCTCCATCACATCTCTACTGATGATCAGATAGCTGATATTTTTACCAAACTTTACCGAAAGGAAAGTTCTTGGTTTTTAGAGAGCAACTTGGACTATCAAGCATATCATTAGTTGCTAAACTCCTTCCTCCTCACGTAACCAATGTCCACTTGGTCCCGTGTGGTCCCATATCTTATCAAAGTCAACTCTTCAAAAACCACTTGGGAAACCAATTTCCACAAGGATTTTAGGGTTTAGGAAGCTCCTTTGCAAGTCACATTCCCTAAGCCAAGCCCTCAAATCCCTATTCCCCTATCCTAAAGAACCTTGCACCTTGCTTAAGAAGCAAGCAAGTCCCACTCTCGAGTCTCTCCTAGGAAAGGGTCATTGAGATCATTTCACTCCCATCTTAGTTGATCTATCCTTCACAAGTGATTCTCCATATATTGGGTCTCCTCCCATCGGTGAAAGTCCGTAAAGAGTAGGAAGCTTTAGCTATGGTGACAATGGGCTTTAGCTTCATTATTGCTCTTGACCTAGCAAGTGCCCCTTTAGGACCCCCTGCTAGTTTGAGCGGTAATAGGCCAAAGAATTCTTTCTAGAGCAGGAATAATTAGTCAGAAGCAAATTTGTGGCAGATCCAGGAAGTGCATGTGGATAAGTGTGTAAAGCTTGCATAGAAGCTGTGTAGAGGGGTCCGAGTTAGCCAGTGCGAGTGGCCAAACTGAGCCGGGATTGCTTGTGGAGGATGGTAAATTTATCTCAGTTGATTTTGCCAGTATTTCTCTTAGATTGGATTGCTAATTTGGGCATCCATTGATTGTACTCAGAATTTCATTGCTACATAATAATAAAATGCTCATTTGCTGCACCAATTTTCCCGCATTGGGTTTTTCTGGGAACAATTGTCCAAAAAAAACTGTCATATTTTTATTGTGTGCTAACATTTTCTCAGTTTCTAGTTTATTTCCGCAACATTTTATTTATGAAGAAATTGTAGTGTGATTAATTTGTTATTTTGCTGTAACAAAATAAACTGCATAATTTAATCAGTTAGAAGAACTAATTCTAGTTGCTGCATTTCAAGTGAATTTTCACACCATGCACCATAATACAAAGTATTATAAAAAAGAAGCAAATGGCGCATTAGAGGGGTAGAAAAATCAAGCTAAGCAGGGTAACTCATTCATCCATGATTTCTTCCTCCATTATATCTATACACTCAAGATGTGGACTCCCATTAGCTGGTACCTTGACCATGGAACTTGGCCATGAAGTCTTTCCCCTCCATTGCCTCTTACTTACACCAATACCTATTGATTAAACGGTTAACCTCAGAAATGTCGCTATCCCTCGGGGGTTGGAAACACCTAATAGGGTTGATTACTTAACCACCCCTACTAAGGCAGGGAACACCTTTATGGGACTTGGTCTAGTTGGATATTTGAAGGTGATCCCAGTTTAAAGTATTAATATGCCATTAACACTTAAGTATGGTCCACTTAGATGCACTTATGTTCTTGGTCTCTAATGAATGGCTACTTTCACTTGAGCTTAAGTTGGTTTTTCTAGGTCGTCTAGAGCAAACGAGGCATTGAGGGCAACTCCTTCCACACAATGCCCAGGCCATATACTACATTCCAGAGAGGATGATGACTTGGCAGATGCAGCGTTGCAACTTTTTGGCAAAGTGTTGGACCTTTTGATCTCTTTAGCAGTTGAGATACATCCTAGAGCACCCCCAGGAGTTAGAACATTGAGCTTCTCTTGCTAGCATGAAGGATTCTTGATGATGTACTAGTGGACCTAGCATGTCTCCAGGTTGGTCTTGACACTACTTGATGGACATGCCATGACCCAAGGCCCAAATGAGGATGGTCATCCTTTGGATGATTGAGGAGGGCTTGTTGCACTTGATGGAGCCTTAACACTAGAGAGAGGAGGCACCACATTGTTCATATGACACCCATGGAGATGACATGTGGCACCCACAATTGGACTTTGGACCCTTGGAGTAGATTTGATGCATGATTTGAGGATTTTCCTCAAATGGAGGATGACCATGATGCTTGGAGGCATTTTCAGCCTTGTCTTTGCCTTGAGGATTTGGTGCCCAAAAAGGGCATGATGTCATCTTATTTTCAGCCCTACGGCTCACACGTGTGGGCTTGTTATAGAAAACTATGTTTTAAAGCTAGCGGGTTGGCTTTTAATCCTAATTTTACTTTTTTTTCCACTCAAAATCGAATTTGTGTAGGGACTTCTTAGTTAGGAATTAAGTACGATAGACCTCACATAAATAGGGCACCTCACTCATTTGTTTATGATCACCTATGGAGAACTTTGCCTCTCTGAGATTTCATCCTAGCTTGTTGTACTTCACTACTTTGTGGAGATGTGACCTTTTGTGGATATTTGGCTTCTAGAAACTAGTGCTTGTTGTGGAGACATCATTTTGCAATAAAAGACTTGTTTCTTGGATATACTGTGAGTACCTTATTATTGAATAACTTTCATGATTATTGCATGTAATGTTGCTAGATTTTTCTCTGTTGAAATACTAGGTTAATTTGCGTGCTTTAATTTGTATCCTTGAGCTTCCCTAGAGAACCTTATATAAAGCTTTTCTCTAGTAAATTTATCTCTGCTTAAAGTGATAGCTAGGATTAGCAAGTGAAAATTTAGGGCTTTACCCCTACTCCTTTCAAGGATTTGATATGTCCATGATTAAATTCCCTTAAGACTCCATTGCCCAAGTAGATAGAAGGGATTAACATCCATATTGATGGTCAAATACGACAAAATCTAAATTTTTACCCTCCTAAAATTTTGACCCTTCAAGGTACGCTGTTAGGGTTAGGGTTTGAGGCTGAATTCAACTAGGGCATGAGCATTGGGCTGGTTGAAAGTTGTTCTATCTTGTTGAGCCTTAAACACCAAAATCTAGCAATTCACATGGTTAGAAGTCCGTCCTTAGGGCTCGCTGATGTCATCAACCCTAGGCAATTCTAGGGCTACAAAAAACCCTAATTTTGCACTAAAGATTCAACTTAGGTTCAATTGAATGTTTGTGGACCCTGTTGTTGATCATATTCGTAAAACAAATATTTTTTCTCTCCTCATGTTTAGTTGTGCTACTTTTGAATTGAATATCAAAAACCCTAGGCTAGAAGTCCTTTATAGGCTACTTCCAAGATACGCTGTTCCTTTTCTAGTAATATCGAGCCTTTTCCTTATAGCCTGAACACCTTGGGTAGCCCTATTCAATTGTCATGTTTGAACCCTTGATCAAGAATATCCTTTAAGTGACCTAAACTGGTAAGCCTCCTGTGTGGTGAAATTTCACTAAAGAGTGGTGATAGTGGCATCCACCTCATTGTTGTGTCTTGATATTGCTTTTTTCCTTGTGAGGCATCTCACAAGACCTGTTAGATTTTGAGGCAACATTTCTAGTGCTGTTGTTAGGGAGGATTTGAGTTAATCTCCTCGTAATCTGAAATTAAGCTTCACTTTCTTGATTGAGCTTATCACGTAGACAAGGATAAATCCGCCCATCTGGCGACTCTACTGGAAGAATGAAGCCCTAGTTCTTCATTGACCTACAAAGTTTCAATGCTTGTAGGGTGATGCAAGCATCCCTTAAGGCATTTTGAATTCACCTTAGCGACTATCCATTTGGTTGTTATGCAAGACTTAAAGCAATGGCTCCTTGGGATTTGCATATGATGTACCTTGCTTTGGATGTGAAGGATATTCCTGGATATCCAAATCATTGTGATACAAATTCAATGACAAAGGTTCCAAAATTTTATAGTAATCCATCTTCAACAATTGATCACCTAGCAAAATTCATCAAATATGTTTCAAAGGTCAATATGGTTCATGAGGATGCTCTCATGAACCATTCATTAACTCTCTTGGGACTAATCAACATGAATATATTAATTATTCCTATGGACCTAGGAGCATCACCTTTATTAAGATATTTTAGGGGGCCAATGTTTCAA
Organism: Pinus taeda; assembly: GCA_000404065.3. NCBI lineage: Eukaryota > Viridiplantae > Streptophyta > Pinopsida > Pinales > Pinaceae > Pinus > Pinus taeda. The sequence goes on along the minus strand of APFE030491470.1, from coordinate 190,135 downwards.
AGTGGTGAAGTTGCCCTTCAAGATTTGCCCATAGTCATCCAAAGCGATGTCTTCTTCACCCCTTTGAAGATGTAGAAGCTAAGGAAGAAGATCATTGTCATCTGAAAGAGAGCATAACCCTTGATTGTTAAGAAAATCCTGATCATTTTGTTGATGAAGGAAATCATGTTTGTGATAAAGAGGAAGAATCCCTTTTTGATCATCAAGATGAATATATTGAAAGTGATCTCGGAGATGATCTAGGGGAGTACTCTGATGTTAATAAGGAAAGACTCACTCATAATGATATATTGGTACATGAAATTGAGACAAGCTCCCTCCTTTTCATGGGTATTGAGTTTGGTGATACATCTTGTGAAGCCCTTTAAAATGATGATCCCGTAGATTCCCTCGAAATTAACAGTGGTGATTTTTTGCATATAGCAAAGGGGAAGTGGGATATGAGTAGCCATCATTTTGACAAGGATCCGATATACAATACTTATGATGATGTTAACAATGACTTTGTGTTAAAATTGGAAACTAGGGCCGAACTCCACATGGGTCATCTTATTTATGACAACTAATATTTTTCTTGGATTCCTCTATCCGAGAGGTGTAGGATTGATCTAAAGATCATCTGATTTTGACATGTACAAATGAAGTTATGAATTTATTTTGATTATGGTCAAATTGTCAAGGTCGGCCAACAAACTTATGTAGGCTCAGAAGCCCAACAGTCACGACTATTCACCCTCAACGTTGCATATAAATAGAAGGTGACTCAGCCTCATTTGGACACACTTATCTTCACACTTCTCTCTCTCTCTCTCCACATGTCCGAAATTTCAGGAGAGCGAAATTTCAGGAGGCCGAAATTTCAGGAGACCAAATTTCTGGACAGTTTGACCAAGCATTGACATCCTTTGACTGCGTTTTTGTGAGGGTTATCTTTGTTTGGGCAGGCCGCATTTCTGGGCACATAAATTGAGGCTAAATGTTGACTATTGACCAGCGTTGATTGCAGCTAGGGTTGATCGCAGGTGGGCTGTTTGACCAGACTTTGATTGGGCTGAATTTCATTGTTTTTTGAGGGTTGTTTTATCTCACTGTTTGGATGTCGAAGTTGACTGAAGTTGACCGATTTGCTGAGGGTCAAATCTGCCCTGTTGACCAGCATTGACTTTTCTGGTTAGGGCTCTTTTGCTGTTGTTATAAATTATTAGATTTGTAAATTATACTATCTCTCTCTGCTGAACTATTGAAGACTAAAAGAAGATTTGATCAAGGGTTTCCCCACATTGTGGTTTGTCCCTGGCTGGTGCCACATCTTGTTTCCTCTTGTCTTGGCTTGTCTTCTACGATTTATGTTTATGTTCTATCTACATTTTACTATCATGTTGATGTGATTGCTAATCTGAATATTGATACTGGGCTAATAAAGAAATTAAAGTAAAATTGCGCTAAAGCATAGAACATACCATTGTTGCCTAAAATTAACATGGTATCAGAGGTGAGGTGAAGACAAAGCCCAAGCAAGAGTGAAAGAGCAATCACCAAAGATAGTTGGACAAGGACAAAAGCTTCAATCGGTTCCTCATCCTACTTCTCGGCCGAAGACAAGCTCCATGATAAATCTGACTATCATGGATGGAAGATGTCTCTTGGTTTGACCTTGGAAGAAAAAGAAGTGATGGACTATGTGCAGGGTAAAATTCCTGAACTTCCTTCAAATGCACTAGTTGTTGCGAAGACCAAGTACAATAGGTGAAGTCAAAGCAAAGACGATTATCAGGTATTCCATTGACAAGTCTCTGGTGGCCTACATCTCCGAATTGAAGGCCTACAAGGAGATATACGACAGGTTGGTCGACATGTTCAAGGTTAGTAATGCTAATCAAATTCTATTTCTCAAGAATAAGTTGAAGGATATTAAGAAGGGCAAGGACGAGGATATTCAATCCTATTTCTTGAGGATCACTGAGATCAAGAATGATCTACTCTCAATTGGAGAAGTCATTCTTGACAGGTAACTTACTCTCACGACCCTTGGAGGACTCCCACCTGACTGGTATGTATTTAGAACCACTGTCCTCAACAATGATCGAATTCCAGGGTTTGAAGAATTGATGTCGAGATGCATTCGAGAAGAAACAAGAATGGTGGAGCAAGAAATGCCTTCTAATAGAAGCAACCCCACTGCATTCTCCGCTCATGCCAAAAGGAGAAATAATGCAAGGTCTAAAGGTCATTTCATGGAATTCTTGGATCTAAGGGAGGAAGGAAGGGCAGGTGCTTTGTTTGCAATAAGTTTGGCCACTATGCAAGGGAGTGTCCGAATAGAAGGGACACATTGCATGATGATGATCACTATCATTCCAGGGGCAACTTCAACAACAACGATCAAAGGAATGGCAGGTCCAATGGCAAAGGAAAAAGGAATACGGGACATCAAGGAAATGGTCGACCTACCAAGAAATCAAGGAACTCCAGGTATGAAGAATCAAATGTTGTTAACAATAAGCAAAAAGAGTACTATTTTATATCGGCCCTCTCCACTACCTCTCCTTCGGACACTTTGGGACATTGGTTGATTGATATTGGTGCCTCAAGGCACTTAATCGGATACAAGGAAGCCCTCTCTAATATGATAGAAAAGGAGACAAACTTGGAGATCATCCTTAGAGACAATGCCAACTATCCTGTGAAGGGAGTAGGGAATGTTACCCTTCAATTGAATCAAGGTAACACTATTCATTTGCAAGAAGTACTATATGTACCTGATCTCAAGAAGAACCTGGTGTCCATTTCAACCATGGAGGATAAAGGATTCAAGGTGGCATTCATCGATGGAAAGGAACGTGTTTGGAAAAGAAATTTTAAAGATGCTTTTACTCTTGGGTTCATGGTTGACACTTTGTATCAAGTTGGAGGAAGTCCATTGGGAGCCATGTCTTGCGACACATCTCTACAATCTGAACTATGGCATCGGAGGTTTGCCCATCTTCATTATAAGGCCCTACCCGATGTGAGATAGATGGTGACAAGTATGCTCGAGTTCAAAGTAGAGCATGAATGTGTATGTTCAGGATGTGCTGAAGGAAAACTTACAAGGGGACCATTCACCTCAAGTAATAGCATGACCATAGATATATTGCAATTAATCCACTTCGACATATCTGGTGTGCTGTCCATAAACTCTTTGGGAGGATACTTATATTATCTCACCTTTACGGATGATTATTCTCGCAAGACCTGGATCTACTTCTTAACGAAGAAGGGTGAAGTGTTCACCTGGTTCCGACACTTCAAAGCCTTGATCGAAAACCAATCCGAGAAGAAAATCAAAATATTGAGGACTGATAATGGGACCGAGTACGAATCCAATGAATTCCAAGATTATTGCAGAGAAGCTGACATTAAGAGGGAGACTACAACGCATACACTCTTGAGTAGAATGGTGTAGCTGAAAGGGAGAATCGCTCTATTGTAGAAGCAATTTGTGCCATGCTTCATGATCAAGGCCTTTCAAAGTTCCTATGGGCTGAAGCTATGAATACCACCGTGTATGTTCAAAATTGACGCGCTCATCAAGCATTGGACTCCAAGACTCTCGAAGAAATGTTCACTGGTAAGAAACCCGATGTCTCTCATTTTAGAATTTTTGGAAGTCCCGTATATTTTCGTGTGTCGAAAGAGAAAAGAAGCAAATTAGGAGCATCTGGGAATAAAGGAATCTTTGTGGGCTATAGTGAAAATTCTAAGGGATATAGAATTTATGTGGTTAATCAAGAGGAAGTTGAGATAAGTCATGATGTCACCTTCGACAAAGATCTGGCCCTTAGGAAGATCAACAACCTTCCTATCTTAAGGAAGGACTTCGAAGTTGACACCGGAAATCAGGGTGCATAAGAAGACGAAATGATTCCTGATGTTGATTAACCTATGGATCCTATTGATCCTCCTCCTCATGAGCCCTCCTCCTCCAAAAGGAGACTCTCATGGCTTAGGGAGACTCTCGAAGATGCCGAGAGACACATTTGCACCAAGGGGGACTTTCCGTGAAAGCAAGAAGTGTTGTCTAGGTAAATCCTCCCTGCGGACAGAGACAATCCCTCTAGCCCAATGAGTGGCTCTAGCAACTGAAGTGACAATCTACCAAACACTCTCCTAAGTTACAATTGAAAAGAGAGACACAGAAGATGGCCTACCTCGTTCTAATGCTATCTCGATCTCCTTTGTTGAAGACCTTGAATCACTTCTGTCACGGGCTTGTTCCTGCTACTCTCAGCGTTTATGCACTTGCACAAGAGATCAAGACACAACAATGCATGAAAATACAAATAACATATTCAAAAGCAACCTACTTAACTAATCAAGGAATGTTAAGCTAAATGATACATGAGCATACACATTTAGGGAAAATGAACCAGCAGTTGTATATTAATAGAAAATAAAAGGAAGCATACAACCGAGCCTTGATGTTGATAGGCTCTCCTTGAATGAATATCCAAGTCCAAGCTAAGCTCTCCAAGCACTCCTTCTCTAAGTCAAATGAGTAGCATATAGGCACAATCTTAGCATAAGGGTGCAAATAGGCATAGACCAACAGACCAACCATTTGGGAATGGGAGAGGATGAATATATAGGCTGGGAAAGGGAGTTAGGATCTCTCCAAAGATAGGAGTAGGCCCTCATCTCAAGGAGGTAGCTCATGGGGATAAGACCAAGAGGCCAAGTTGGGAGAATTCGACCTCATTTACGCTGAACAACCTCCAGCTCGCTACTCTAGAAGCTTCTAGATCACGAAGCTTCTCATCCTCTTTGGGAAAATTGCTTTTTTGGGATCATCGTGGGTATACAAGAAAATAGAGTGATGCCATCGCAGATTTGTTATAGTGCAACAGATGACGATCATGGTTTTTAGTCTCATAAGGGCGATGATTCTTAAATTAGGGTTTTAGAGCCATTTCCTTTAGGGGAAGCTCAAGGCATTTTCCAATCAATGTCTTAGGGAGCATCTAAGCTGCATATATGAATGAGTACACTATATAATGGTCATGTTTCAGGCACTTCGGGTTATGTCACAGGGAAGTGTAGGAGTTGTGACAAAATACTGTGTAACAGATGCCCCCAAAAGCATGAAGGAAGAATGGGGAGTGATGGCTGAGATGTTTTACGAGCTTTTGCAAGGACGAGAACAAACATTGTCAGGAGACCTGCAAATCAAGGACACATATACATATTTGATATCAAAACATGAATCCACAGTATGGGTGCAGCCATCCGGATAATAAGGACTATATGAAAGGATCCATGGCATGGGCGCAACCATCCAATATAGAAGGGTCATCTGTAAATCTAAGATCCAAGGCATGGACGCAGCCATTCGATATAGAATGATCAACATCATAAATATAAAGTCCCACGATATGGTCAAAACCATCTGTATAGAAGAAACATGTGTACAATCATGAACAATACATAACTCCACATAACCTGAGTCAAATCAGACAAGACTCAGGCTCTTGCGCTCCATCCCAACTCGATCAAAGTACAAATCTTAACATGTGATGAATGTGTCGAAGTCGAACATGCTAGAAAACCACCTGATTACCGGCCAATGATGTGGACCATTAACAGTGACGAGAGAAACCACCAATAATGACAATGGTCCTCAAGGTACGACAATACAATCCGTGAATGTAAAAATGAAGCTGATGTCGAACACTCATGGAATCACCCGATCGAAGGTCAATAGTAAAGACCTATTGTCAGATGTGAAGAACTTGCCATTAAGGCATGCAAGCTCTAAGGTACTGAAAGGGATTTTCTAAGAATCTAAGTCATCTTTTGGATAATGAGCTGAAGTCATAATGATTCCCTCATCATCGACACAAGGAATAAATTGGAATAAATGAGTATGATCCAGGACTGTGACAAAATGCCAAACAATGTATAGGTAGTAACTGCAGATAGGACTTCTCTTGAACATTGGCGACACGACTTCGGAGTGTGGCAGCATTTGACTCAACATAGGACCAAGGGTCATAATGACGAAGTGGAATAATCAAATGAGAGGCAAAATGGATTACCCAAACCCGGAAGGACAAGTGACTAAGTGAGGATATCTCAAACCCGACACGAGAAATAGATGAGTGTCATGTTCAAGAGCGACATGTTGCCTATACAAAAGATGTTTCACTTTCACTCTTTCCCCACTATTTCTAGCGAGTACCTCTTTATTTTTACACAAGCTTGAAGAGGATACCATATGCTTGTCGTATAAATTCACCCTTCGGATGAATCCATCCTAGTAAGTTTTACGAGTTCTAGGAAGGAGAAATTCGGTCTCATCATGCTGACGAGTCTTTTGTTGTAAAAAAAATTAACGAGTCCGACGGAAGAGTAACTCGGTATCTTTTTCATATTTAGAGAGTTTGAAAAAGAGACGAAAAAGAAAACTCCATCAGGTCCCTTTTCGTAATGTCTCTCAAACCCGAAAAGGTAGAAAACAATATTTGAGAGAACCTCTTGACCATATTGACCAAGGTGTACCTTTTTCGTAAATAGTCAATCTCAGCCCGAAAAAGGGGTAAATCTATAATGAGACAATGTCAATTCATTTAATTTAACGAGTTCGAAAAGACAAGTACTCGACGGTCTTTTCATTTTTCAAGAGTCAGAAAAGAGCTAAAAGATGACTCCTCCTGGAGGAATGAGTGGTATAAAAGGATAGCAACTGGTTCCGATGATGATGGAACTGCTCGAAACATGTAGGGGTCAAGAGGTTGGCTAATAAGACCACTCATCGCAGATGTTCCTCAGGCAAGGGTAAAACAACCAAGTGAAAGCATATTGTCGGCCCACGAGATGGTGATGTTGGAATGAAAAAACCAAGGCTCATCTGGAAATAATAGGTTGATAAAAATGGCAATCACGAGATGTAAAGTGGGAATTGTTTCATTTTTACACAAGCTTGAAACATCAGAAACTATGCTTGAGTATACTTGAGGATGGTTTCATTTTTCACAAGCTTGAAACATGAGAAAAAACTATGCTTGGATTTGGTTTCATTTTTACACAAGCTTGAAACAAAGATAAACTATGCTTGAGATAAGTTTGCATGTCCCCCAGCATAATGACTCAATTCAAGGTACATGCCCCCCAAGCTTCATTTTATTCACCTAAGTAGACTGCTGGTTACTAACAGGTAGATGGAATGAAGGTTTACTTACGAGATCAAGTGAAAGACTCGATTGGGATTTTACGAGATCTAATCAAAGACTCGAATTGGAAGGGGATTTGTTTCATTTTTTTATGAGCTCGACACAGGAAAAGAACCATGCTTGTGACACCTATTTCATTTTTTAACTAGGTTGACATAGTAAAAGAACTATCCTCATGGGGACCTATTTCATTTTTTGACGAGGTTGACATAGTAAAAGAACTATCCTCATAATCCTTTGTTTCATTTTTTAAGGAGCTTGACACAAGAAAAGGAACTCTGCTCCATATCCCTTGTTTCATTTTTTAAGGAGCTTGACACAAGACAAGGAGCTCTGCTCCATACCCCTTGTTTCATTTTTTAAGGAGCTTGACATAAGACAAGGAACTCTGCTCCATCTGTTTGATCACATACCAAAAGAGGCCATGGCTTCCAAGATGTTCTCATCAGATGGGAGAACAATACTCTGGAAAGGATATAGGTCCAGGGATCCAAATGAAAAATCAGGCTCCAATGCCCCCAGTACATTGTGTACGACATCACCTACTTGATCATTAGTAGATGTGGGCATGGAACAGGTGACCATGTAATTGACCTGTGGCGGGGGTGATACCACTTGCATATGAGAACCATTTAGGGATGATGGTTGAGTGGGAGCTGATTCAAGACCAATGAATGTAAGTTGATCAATGATCACAATGTTTCCTTCATGTAGGAAACACGTCACTCGAAAGAGAGAAGAAACAAGAGCTCCCATGACATAAACATAGTCACAACCAAGGAATAGATTAAAATCCAATGGGCCTTGGACAACCATCACGTCTATATAGACAGTGTTTCCCCCCAAAGTAATAGGTAATTTAGGAAGGATCCTTAACGGTTGACTGGTTCCTCTATTAAAAGCTAACAAATTCTGGGTGACGGGGAAAAGTTGAGGAGAACCTAAAGCTTGCCAAGCAGTTGAGGACAAAATGCTAACAGATGCGCCCTTGTCTATGACTGTGCTAGGTACAACCATATGGTAAGCTTATACTGTAATTTGGAAAGGCAACTAAGACGGAAGGCGATATCTTGTTAGTCAACTCCAATCAAAATAAGTGGCCAACCTACTTGGAGGGGGTGTCGTAGGAACGTAAGAGTTGCCCTCTTGCTTGATGGGAATAGGAGAAATGCTCTCATGCACCTCAGAAACGGGAGGATTTCCCTCTAGTTCATTTGAAACTGACAAAACCAGAAGAACCTGAGCGGTATGGGGTTCACTCTCTACCTAAAAGGTATGGTTAATTGAAGGTGTAGTCAAGTCTACTGGTTTCTCAACCAATGGTTGGTCGAGAATGGACTCACTAGACTCACTTTCAGAGAGAGCGGGGTTGACCAAAGATGACTTTTGATCAATCACTGGATCAATTGGTGAAGGATCAGGGGAAAGCTTCTGATAACCAATCGGAAGACAAGTTTGAGAAGCTGTAAGATTTTCCAACTCTTTGGAAGCTTCACCCTTAAGAGGACAAAGGTGAATGGGATGGTTACCTTCACACAACTTATAGGGAAATTCGACTTTTCCCTTATTCCCATAGGCTTTACTGTTACTAGTTGAAGGTTTGTCACTAGCGTGATTGCCAGAGGCTGATGACAAAGGTCGATGTGAACCTGTAGACCACACTTCTAAGACCTTGGGAATACCAAGACAATTCCGAAGAAGATGGTCACCCTTACATAACATGCAAGGGAATTTTACTTTCTGGGGCTGTTTGGAAGATTTTTCTACATCAGTTGCATCTGTAGCAATGATTTCTTGGTTGCTCCCTTGCTTATTTTGCTTCTTCTTCGTCCCCTTCTTCTTCTTCTTAGCTTCTCGGTTACTAGAATCCAGACTTTCACTAGGCGAAGAGGAAGAACGAGGTGAAGAAATAGGCGAAGAAGGTGAGGGGTCAACTTTAGGATTAACATAAAGTTGATGTTGTTCAAGTGGAGGAGAACTTGGTTGAAAAGCAGTTTGGACACTCGGAACCATCGAGGTCGAAAATAACCAAACTGGCAGGCCAATGGTCAATCCAAGAAAGGATAACGTCACCATATAGGGAGCACCAGTATTTCCAAAAGAATGAAAAGGACTAGGATTCCCGTCAGAGGGGTTTTCTTGAATGGTAGACTCAGGAAATGTTGCCATTGGTATCAAACTAAGCTCTACTAAGGAGTATTCCCACAGGAATGATGTTTTTCCGTGGTCAATTAATTTTAGAATTTGAAACAAAAACTTTGCCTCATCATGTTTTAAGAGTTGAGAAAATGACAAAAAGGTGACTCTAGTCGCTTTTGTTGGTTTAGTGAGCTTGAAAGGACAAGTACTCGATGATCTTTTTAAATTTAAGGAGTCAGAAAAGATCGAAATGCTACTCAGGTAACTCTAGGCAAAAAGGAGTACCAAGTAACTGTGAACTGCAATATTCACCTTAGCAAATAAATTTACTAAGGACTTGACGTACGTGCAGGCAATCTCCCCAAATGCTGTGTTTGGTGTATCACATTTATAGGGCGGCAGACTCGACTTCCTATGGATAAAGGTTTGCAACCTATGAGGGTCTTTATATAGTCGATGGTACGAGGAGCACAAGTCTGTGCTAGCGCTTGTCTAATGCAAGAGTATTGTGAACGACAACTGCTAAGTTTTGTAGATGCTAGGACATGTCTCTAGCCTAGACCACTAAGTATGAACGTTAATATTTCAAATGCTCCTTAGATTCATTGAGGTACATTTTAAAGTTAATCTTTGAATTAAGTTTCAGTTTTGAGGGCTCAACGATGTCACTTGCTCCTAGAATGCAACTAAATGAGAAAATGAAAACTTTGACTTCAATGAAAGCTAGACTAACCAAGGGAAGAAATTTCAATCAATAATGCATCAGACAAAATGCATCATGCAAAAAGCCTTCCACTAACTTTCACTTTTGTCTTCCAAATGCATTGCCAAAAGTAAAAAAGATTTTCACTTTTCACTATCCTAAATGCAACTTTTTCGAAAGAAAAACGATTTTGACTTTACTAATATGCATTTATACGAATTATGCTTTTCTTTTCGTTTTGAATGATTTCATGCACATAATACAGTTTTTAGCTTTCTTTTTTGCTGAAGCAAGAGCCAAACTTTCTATTTCATTAATTCAAAAGATAAGTTACAAAGTGTACAGAAACTTGTCAATTTAGACGAACACAGGAGAACAGGTAATCTTGCCAAAGACTAAGACCCTCCAACATACACCCGAAAGCCTAAAACCTAGGGGAAAACCCTGAAGGACTACAACAAACCGGTCAAAACACCCCCCAGAGCCGACTAACGTCAGCGGTTACCCGACCACCCAAAGAACACAAAGGATGGAAAGGACAAGACGCGCCATCGGGAAACGGTGAAATGGTCCGTCGGGCCCCACTAAACAGCACGATCGATCCTAACCATCCAACCAAGCTGCCGGATCCTACAGCCAGGAGCCATATCGCTGCGCCAAACCCAACCGAACCTTAACGAGCGATGAAGGGCGGTTTCCCAAACTACCCAATGCCACGTGTCGTAAGCCCTATGGGATCGCCCCCGAAACTGCAAAACCACCTTCCACTTTGTAGACATGCGATCATCGGAAATCCGCCTATTGCCAGGATTTCTAGTCCGAAAGTGGAAAGAGGGAGAAAGCCAACTGCTGTACACCATTAACTGCCAGTTTTGCCTGTTCGTACCATGAAGCCTGAACCCAATCCCGAGATTATTTGGGAGCTGATTCCACCAAGTGCCAACCAGAAACCTGGGGAAACTGGTCGAAATGCTCCGGGAAAAAGTGAGACCTAAATTGACTCTTCAACCTTCCTGGTTCATCTTGCTGGGCTGAGGTTGTACAGTTCGGCGACATCAATTCGTGCTATTCAACCTAGCCCGAAATCGGAAAACCTCTCTGTCCTCAGCAGCTTGATCCTCGCAGATAGCCTTTAGACGACTTGGAGGAATATCTTGCCACCTTTTGGCCATCCCACATTCTGCATTGCACACACCTTGATTGGCCAGTAAGTCCGCAAGCTTATTGGCATTGCGACGAACATGGTTGAAACTTATGGTTCGAAGGCCCTGTAGATGAAGTTGGATTCTTTGATAAACCTGGATAAGTTTCCAATGATTCGAGACTCTTTCCGGTCAAGAACCACCACTGATTCTTTTCACAGTGTTAGAAACTCTAGACATTGCTCCAGAGCCATCACTTCCGCCATGTTATTGGTAGCTCTTCCTAAGTGATAGTGGAAGATAAAGATAATATTGCCCTCTTCATCCCTTAAAACTCCTCCATAACCAGAAGTTCCAGGATTACCTTTGGAGGCACCATCAATGTTATATTTCAGAAAGCCTTTCGGTGGAGGTTGCCAGTAGTCTTTCTCTGTAACCATAGCTTTATCCCTTCTGTTTATATCTTGAGGAATTATCCCTTGCAATCCCAGTTGCCTGAGTATTCTTTGCTCTTCATCTGACGGAGGATTCTTGGGGATATTGCGAACAGTGGAGCTGACTGTCTCTTTGAGCTGTTTCAAGATAAGATCAAATAGACATTGTGGTGAAGACTTTCCATTCTTGAAAATTCTTTTATTTCTTTCTTTCCACACATTCTAGATAATGAAGCAGGGTGTGAAGGCCCAGGCCAAATTAAGGAATTCATTCTTTGTGTAGTTTCCTCCCCATTGGTTTACGGTATTTGTGATACTTCCTGTGTCCCTATCAGACTGGTGGAAAATTGAAGAGAATGAATCCCACAGCCAGGTTGTGTACGAGCAGCTATTGAGAATATGTTCCATTGTCTTCTCCTGCTCCTCACAGAGCTGGCATCTAGAAGGCCCTATAATACCTCTTCTCCTAATGTTGTCCCAGGTCAAGATTTTCTTGTGATGAACCAACCACATAAAAAGCTTGATCTTCATCCAACCTTGATGCCTCCAGAGATGCAGCCAGGTCTTGTCTGGAACACTAGAACCCAGCCCAAGGAGAAAACCTTTTGCTTCCTTGAGATTAAAGGTTCCTCTCTTGTTATTACCCCATCTCAATTGATCCTGCCCCTCTGTTATTAAGATCATTCTTTGCTTGAGCAAGTCCCCAAGAGCCTCTGCTTTGATTTTTAGGGGGCTGTCCTCTCCGCAATCAATGTTTCTCCAACTTCTCCACTTTTCGGAGGTATGAGTAAGGTTCCAAAATCCTTAACTTTGATTAACCCTTGGGCATCTGTTTCCTACTTGAGGCTTACGAAATTCTTTGTTAACAGCATTGGTTCTTGCTGCCATTTGTCCTCCCAAAAGAGAGCAAGATCTCCTACTCTAATTTCCCAGAAACTGTTCTTTTGAAATAGGCTTCTGTTTTCCCAGGCTCTATTCCATATGTAGGAGCCTTTTATAATTCCAGACATTCTTATGAGATCATTAGTGTGCCAAGAGCTGGCATATTTCTCTTTCCATATCCTGGCCCACTGGGCTTTTGGCTCCTGAACCCATCTCACCAAAGCTTGGCTCCTAGAGCTTTACAAAGAATCTCTTGATCGTCCAAGCCAAGACCCCCATGACTTTTGGGTTTACATATTTTTTCCCAGGAAACTAGGGCCCCATTTCTTTCTTGTTTCCTCCTTGCCCCAAAGAAAATATCTTTGTATGTCTCTGATTTGCTCTAAGACACCTTTGGGAGCTGGGAGAGCTGATAATGTGAAAACTGGGATAGATTGCAGAATTGCCTTTGTCAGAACTAACCTGCCTGCCAGGTTCAAGGCACGGAAGGTCCAATTTTTGACTCTGTCCTGCAACTTATTAAGAACCGGTTCCCAAATACTCTTGTGCATGGGTCTGGCAGTAAGTGGAACTCCTAAATACTTTGAGGGGAGGGAATCTCTTTGGAAACCAAGAATTCTTGAGATATTTCTTTGGATAGCAATATTAGTGTTTAAGAAGAAGATTTTTGACTAGGAGAGATTGACTTCCATACCTGTAGCCAGGGCAAAATCTTTAAGGATTTGCTTGTAGGCCAAAGCCTCTTTGATTGTGGGAATTCCTTGCAGTAAGGGATCATCGACAAATTGTTGGTGAGTTAGCACAGAACCATTTTCAGAAACTTGAAGACCCTGATTTTGCCCATTGCCTTGGCCTGCTTAATGGATCGCCCAAGTCCTTCCATCATGAGAATAAAGAGGAAGGGAGAGAGAGGGTCTCCCTGCCTGAGGCCTCTAGAAGGATTGAAGATTTTTGAGGGAGAGCCATTTACCAGAATAGAAAAGCTGGAAGAGGTCACCAGCGCCATGACCCATCTGACCCAGTTGTGGTCGAACCCAAAGGCAGAGAGAACCTTCTTGATGTAAATCCAATTCAGCTTGTCATACGCTTTGGCAATATCCAATTGCATGATCATCCCCGCTTGTCTTTTGCTGGTTAGCGTGTGAACCACCTCATGTGCTTCAATAATGTTGTTTAAAATCTGTCTTCCCTCCACATAACTTGATTGTTCCTCAGACACTAGCGAGGGAAGGAGAGGTTTGAGTCTATTAGCCACTACTTTGGATATTATCTTGTAAACCACATTACATAAAGCAATAGGTCTGTACTTATCTGCAGTTTGAGTTGAGTCTTGTTTGGGAATTAGGGAGATGAAGGAGGTGTTGAGAGCTTTCAGGATAGTTTTGCTACTCTTGGAATCCTCCACCACATTCAAAATGTCCTCTTAGACAATATGCCAACAAGCTCTAAAAAAATCCACATTGAAACCATCCAGGCCTGGTGCTTTGCCCATCTGCATGTCTTTGAGAACCTCGTTGACCTCCTCTTCAGCAACTGGTCTATTGAGGTTAAAATTGTCCTCTTTGGACACCAGTTTAGGGATATGCCTTGCAATTCCCCTGATGGACTGATCCCTGTCTGGAATGTTTTCCCGAGTGATGTTCTGGAAATGTTGAGTGTTCTGAGTTTTCCCTTCCTCATCCTTAATCGTGGAGATTCTGTTGTGAGCTTTGTTAGCCATAGTAGATCTGTGAAAAAATCTTGTGTTCCGCTCTCCTTCCTTGAGCCATTGAACTCTGGATTTTGTCTCCAAAATATTTCCTCTTGTTTGCATAAATTTTCCCAATCTAGATGGTATTTATCAGCTTGCTCACTTTTGGCTTTGTTAAATCCATCTTTTATCAGAGCCTGGTTGAGTTCTAGAATTTTGATTTCCACTGATTTTTTTCCTAAAAAATGTTACTGAAATCCTTCTGATTCCATTCCTTAAGTTTGAACTTAATGTGCTTTAGTCTTTTATGAAGGAGGTACATCTTAGATCCTTGGATTTGCAAGTCTTCAGACCACCATTTTTCAATGTTACTTATAAAATCCGGGTGGGAGAGCCAGATATTTTCGAATCTGAAGGGTCTATTCCTGGGAGAATCTATGCCCTTGATTTCCAATTGAATCGGCTAGTGATCTGAACCTCCAAAAGGAAGCACTCGAGCTATTATTTCTCTATTTAGAAGCATCAACTCCTCTGATATCATGAACCTGTCTAACTTAGACGCTACCAGTGCCTCACCTCCTCTTTTATTGTTCCATGTAAAAAGGCCATGGTTCGAATCTGACTCAACCAAATTCATATTTTCTGTAAATGATTGGAACGCTAAGGAGTCTTTATTAAGCGCTATGGTACCTCCTTTTTTTTCCGAGAGAGATTTGATAATGTTAAAATCTCCTCCCATGATCCAAGGAATTCCAGCCTGTCTGTTCCTGAGATCAATAAGGGCTTCTAACAATCTGAGTTTCTCCTCTATTCTTTGAGGACTGTAAACATTTGTGACCAGGAATGTTTCCGAAACCCCAACTGGTTGAATGACCACTAATAGGTAATTTCTTGATGCCTCTGCATCCATAATACTGACCCTTTGGGGATTCCAAAGAGTGAGAATACCCCCCGCTGTGTTCTCAGCTTTAACCTCTAGAAACTCATATCTATTGGGCCATTTGCTGTGTATGAGTCTTATTTTCTGAATGGAACATTTCGTTTCCTGGATGAAGATCATATCCGACATATCTTGTTTCATTCTATTACTAAGCAATCTTTGTTTTCTTTTACTTCCTAGACCTCTGATATTCCAAGATGTGAACTTCATATCTAAAGACTTGTAAAGGAGTAGCTGGTTAGGTCTTTCATCTTACCCGAATCTATCATTAGCTTTCCACACTCCATCAAAAGTTCCTTCTGCTTTTTTCGACCTCTCTTCTTACCAGCATTTCTGGTAGCTAGTCCTGGGGTTGGTTTCATTACTTTCACTCCTTTGTTTTCCAGCTTGTCAGTGGTTATTCCTGTTTCTAACCGACTTTCCTGAGTCTTCCATAAAAACAACTGCTGTATTCTGTTGCAGTCCTCTTGAGGTAATGAATCTATCCCTCCTGTGGTTCCCTGCATCAAGAACCCTTCTAGATCTAGGTGTTCCTTTTCAAGAATTTCCTGCAGTTCATGGTCCTCCAGATCTGTTTCACTTTGGGTCATTTCCAAATCCATTTTTGGTTCAGTCTCACTCATCATAGTCTCTTTCCTATTACAAATCTCTTGTGTTTTGTTGTAGTTCCCCTCCTCCTTTTCCTTAGGGCCTTCTTCCATTGTTTGATCTACATTTGTCATTTCTTCATTTCTTCCAGTACTTGAAACCTGTTCAGGTTAATCTTTTGCCCCTCGTTGCGCTGTTGCTTTGATCCCTTTCTGCTGCCTTTTCCCTTACTTGCCACTTTCTGAAAGTTTTCAGTATCCTTTACTGTATTAGGTTTGCCTTTGTTGTCTTCTTTACTAAGAGGATAGTCTCTGATCAAGTGACCGTGTTCATGGCATCTACGACATCTGAACGGGATATGCTCATAATCCACCGTTTGGACCCATTCCTCATCAAAAACTTATAGGATAATTTCATCCGAAAGAGCGCCTGATAGATCCATTTTTACACAAAATCCTAGCGTACGAAGTATATTTACCCCGTCTTGTGGCTTCCGAAGCTTTAGCAAAACGACCTAGTTTATTGCCTATGGCTGCAAGCGAAACATTTTGCCAGTAATTGAGAGGTAGGGAATAGAGCCTTACCCAAACAGGAACCGAGGTAAATGTCTCCCTTTCTGGAACGAAGTTCATCATCCACGGCCGCATATAGAGGCCTGCTGCTGCAAAAAAGTAAGGTCCTCCTTCGAATATTCTATCTTTATCTTCAATGTTAGTAAATACCACGGTAAAAAAACCCTTTGACCCCAGCTGGAGATCAATACTACCTTTGGGTTTCCAATGGTATTTGATCCATGTTTGTAATGCCTTTTCTAAGGGCCATATTCCCATGAATTTGCAGATTATTGCGTAAGTCCGCATATGTTCCCTATGCGCCTACAGAGTCGAATCATTTAACACTACTCTAGGAGTAATCTCCGTTTTGGGTCTACACGGTCCTTTTTGAAGTTTGTCCCTTGTTCCCTGGCTTTTGTCTTCTTCCTCCTTGTCCTTTGTGCTGCTGTTTTCCTTGGACCTGGCCCCATTTGACTCCTTTTCATTATTGCTTTCCCCTCTTCATCAAAACCTCTGACATTATCCAGTGGTGACTTGCCTCTGCTGGCAACTGCTTCCTTGTAGGAGGGAGTGGAGCTTCCTCCTCTGTTGCGCTCCATAGGGAGCAAACTTAGAGCCCCGTTTAACCCTAGCTGCGCGTCCCTCCTCTGCTGCGTCATGTTTTATCACCCTCGGAAAAAGGTTCTAATACAGTTTTACTTTTTAGCTTTCAATCACTGAAAATGTGATCTATTTTCAATGATGAATCTCAAAAAATAACATTTCAATGCAACTAATCTAATGCATTTTCACGAAAAGTAAATTTCAAAATACAAACTAAAACAAATGCAAAACGATGTTTTCAATGATTTCCATAGAAAACAACACCCAGTCAATCAGCAAAACAAACATCTCAATGACACCAACAAGCATCAAGTGATGACGAATTGAGTAGAAACCCTAGAATTCAATCAAATTTCACTTCAAAGCCAATGAGACAAATTTTGCAATTAATCAAGACAATCAATAAAGAATTGACAAATCCAAGCATACAGGATAAGGAAAGACCTTTGGGGCCAAGACACATTGGATTCTAAGGAAGAGACCTTAAAAATTCTCAAATTCAAGGATCATCGCTACTTTATATACCTAAACCCGTGATGATTGGGTTATCATCGCTCCTTTCTATACCCAAACCCGCAATGGTTGGGGTCATCATCACTACTTTGTATAGCAAAAAGAGTGATGATTTCAGCGCGACCAAAAAATGAAGAATTTTTTTCATCATGACTGTAAAGGTAAAAACCGCAATGCCATCGCGACTGTTAGAGCATCCTGCGATGGGCGAGGAATATGGGAAAACAACAAAAAAGATTCCAAGAAATAATCCAAATTTAGCACTCTAAGGCAGTAATCAGTGATGGTATAAACCCAGACTGATGCAGACAAGTCAAGAAATCGATGGTTGGTCTAACTCAACACAAAAATAGGATGAAGGATTGAATGGAAAGGATTATAACTTCCCCAGTGGAGTCACCATTTTGTTGTCTAGGTAAATCCTCTCTGCGGACAAAGACGACCCCTCTAGCCCAATGAGTAGGTCTAGCAACCGAAGTGACAATTTACTAGACACTCTCCTAATTTACAATTGAAAAGAGAGACGAAGAAGATGGCCTACCTCGTTTTGATGCTATCTCGATCTCCTTTGTTGAAGACCTTGAATCACTTGTGTCACGGGCTCGTTCCTGCTGCTCTCAACGTTTATGCTCCTACACAAGAGATCAAGACACAAGAAGGCATGCAAATACAAATGGCATATTCAAAAGCAACCTACTTAACTGATCAAGGAATGTTAAGCTAAATGATACATGAACATACACATTAGGGAAAATGAACCAGCAATTGTATATTAATAGAAAATAAAGGGAAGCATACAACCAAGCCTTGATGTTGATAGGCTCTCCTTGAATGAATATCCAAGTCCAAGCTAAGCTCTCCAAGCACTCCTTCTCCAAGTCAAATGAGTAGCATATAGGCACAATCTTAGCATAAGGGTGCAAATAGGTATAGACCAACAAACCAACCATTTGGGAATGGGAGAGGATGAATATATAGGCTGGGAAAGGGAGTTAAGATCTCTCCAAAGATAGGAGTAGGTCCTCATCTCAAGGAGGTAGCTCATGGTGATAAGACCAAGAGGTCAAGTTGGGAGAATTCGACCTCATCTACGCTGAACAACCTCTAGCTCGCCACTCTAAAATCTTCTAGATCATGAAGCTTCTCATCCTCTTTGGGAAAATTGCCTTTATGGGATCATCGCGGGTATACAAGAAAACAAAGCAATGCCATCGCGGGTCTGGTATAGTGCAACAAGCGACCATGGCGGTTTTTAGTCTCATAAGGGCGATGATTCTTAAATTAGGGTTTTAGAGCCATTTCCTTCAAGGGAAGTTCAAGGCATTTTCCAATCAATGTCTTGACTCTTAGGGAGGATCTGAGCTACATATATGAATGAGTACACTGCATTATGGTCATTTTTCAGGCACTTCGGGGTATGTCACAGGGAAGTGCAGGAGTAGTGACAAAATACTGTGTAACAAGAATTCGAACAGGTATCAAGGATATTTGACTGCCATGAGCACTATCATTCAAAATGAGCCTTCATCATTCGAAGAAGTCGTGAAGCATCAAGTATGGATAGATGCTATGAATGAAGAATACGAGTAAATTATGAAAAATGATATCTGGGATGTGGTCCCTAGACCCCAGGACAAATCGATTGTCACCTCTAAGTGGCTCTACAAAAACAAGCATGGAGTTGATGGAAGTGCAAAACCTCTCATTCACAAATGTGAGAGGGAGTTGGCTTCTGAATTTGAGATGAAGGACCTAGGACCGATGCACTATTTCCTAGGGTTGGAGGTCTGGCAAAAGCCAGGTGAAATTTTTCTCTTTCAAGGAAAATATGTTTTAAAGATATTGGAAAGATTTGGGATGGTGGACTGCAAGCCTGTGACTACTCTGATGGAACTTAACTTTAAGAAGTTATGTGGTAGTGCTGCTGGACCTGAATTGAGAAATGCTTCTGAGTATCGTCAACTCATAGGAGCATCGATTCTCTTGGTGAACTCCCGTCCAGACATATGTTTTGCAGTTAACACATTGACCCAATATATGGTTGAGCCTCATCATATACATTGGATTGGTGCCAAGAATCTTCTGAGATATCTTTGGGGCACAATCCCTCATGGACTGAGATACATTGCCAGAGATGTGAGGCTGCATGGTTATTTTGATGCTGATTGGGTTGGCAGTGTGGTGGATCGACAGAGCACTTCTGGATGTTGTTTTTCTTTGGGTTCTGCTTCGATATCTTGGATGAGCAGGAAGTAGAAATTGGTTTCCTTTAGCACCGCCGAGGGCGAATACATAGTTGTTGGTATGGCCTCCTGTGAAGCTGTCTGGTTGAGGAAGCTCTTCAGTGAGTTGTTTGGACATGTGCTGGATACCACCATGATCCTGTGCGACAACCAGAGTGGGATTCGATTATTAGAAAATCCCGTGTTTCATGATCGCTCCAAGCATATAGATATCAGGTACCACTTTATCTGAGATATGGTACAATAAGGAGCATTAAGGCTCCATCACATTGGGACTGATGCGTAGGTCGCCGATATTCTGACAAAGCCCTTGGGGAAGGTCAAGTTCTTGGCCTTCCGAGAACGACTTGGAGTTGTGGAGAGACCCTCTTATTAGGGTCCTGTATGAGATGGACATTGAGCTCTAGGAGGTCCAGGGGGCTTGGGGTACTTCTTGGAGCGATGAGCAACCATAGGGTGAGTGGTTCAGCGTTCCCCTAGTGGTTTGTTGTGTACAGGGTGAGTGGTTCAACCTTCCTCTGTGATACCCCTTGGTGACATGTAGGCAGGATGAGTGGTTCATCCTTCTCCTGCTTAGACATCCTAACCATGCAGTCTGGGACTCATGGGAAGTACCTCTCATCTGGCCAATGAGTAGGGAAATGAGGATAGGGATGATAGTACTACTGATGGATGATTGTGTACTACCGTACTCCCTATGCTAGGATGACCGATATTGATCTAGGATCAATTGGAACTGACTTCGGGTCAGTAAGAGTGGTATGAGACACTCTCTTTCGATTAGAACTGACTTCAGGTTAGTAAGAGTGGTATGACACACTCTCCTTTGATTGGGACTGACTTTGGGTCAGTAGAGAATGGTATGATACATTCTCGATCACTTCTTCTTCATAGTTCAACAGAGCAGAGCAGTGCATTGATGGCAGAGATAGTACAGATTGGCAGATGGATTAGCAAATGGAGTTCTCCCTAGTTGAGAGGGAGTGTTAAAATTGGAAACTAGGGCGAAACTCCACATGGGTCATCTTATTTATGACAACTGATATTTTTCTTGGATTCCTCTCTCCGATAGGTGTAGGATTGATCTGAAGATCATTCGATTCTAACATGTACAAATGAAGTTATGAATTTATTTTGATTATGGTCAAATTGTCAAGGTTGGCCAACAAACTTATGTAGGCTCAGAAGCCCAACAAGAAAACTTATGTACACAATAATTATGCCTGAAACATGTTTTCCTATTAGTCCATTAACAAGAAAACTCGCAGGGCTCCCGTACTAGGGATAATGGTTCTTTATATCCCTGTACAAATGCTAAAATACAAGTCCGATCCTTTTGATCAATACCCTAGGGTCGAGGCTTTGTCTTCTAAGTCCTGCTTGTCCAAATGAATTACATCACATTGGTAGTCCTTTTCCCACTGAAATACAAACACCAAACACTTACAAGCCTAGTTGCTTACCTGGCAACTTTATTTGTTGATTTCTGGTAGCATTGGGTGTGCTCTAAGTCTCAAATTTTGCAGGGAGGCTGAAACACACGAACTTAATAATTGAAATCCATGATAAATATTTTATCAATAATTGAATAGATGATGTTTACATTTTGTGAGAGGCCCTGGCTATATACTGCCTTGGGTGCCTCTTGGTGAACGTGCATGATCTTTGATCATGCCCTTTGCCTAATAAACTATAAACTAACTAATTTTTTAATACAACATTGCCTTCCTCTCAAAAGAATGCTTTGTCCTCAAAGCATACGTAACGACAGATGTTGCTAATGAAACATTTCAGTCTCCCAATAAGATTCTTCTTCTGGTAAGTCCTTTCACTTGATCAAGTATTCCTTGATTGCACGAGATCGTATCTTCCTTTCTCTGGTAGATAAGATACCTTCTGGTTCTAAAATGACCCTTGCTTCATCATCTAGGGATGGAAGCATTGCTTGCGCTCATTGATGGTTGCTCAGTGCCCTTTTAAGGCAGGAGACATGGAAGATGTTGTGAACACGACTTTTCTCTGGAAGGCTTAAACTATATGCAGCTTGGCTGATCTTTTTATTGATCTGATATGGTCCATAGAACTTTGGTGCCAATTTATTTTTTCCTTTTTGTTTCAAGGACAACTATTTGTATGGTTGGACCTTGACAAATACCCATTCTCCGACTTCAAATTCTCTTTCGGTCTGCTTGTTGCTTCATACGGTTCCTTGCATTATTCAAGTTTTCTTTTAAGGTTTGGACGATTTTTTGGGCTTCTTCTAGTTAGTTTTTAATAGCAGGTAGACTTGTCTAGATGGTAGCTAGATCCTTCCATTTTGGGGGTTCATATCCATACAAAGCTTGGAATGGCATCATTTTTGCTGACGTATGATAAGTAGAATTATACCACCACTTAGCGAGATGCACCCATTGAGCCCATTTATTTTGTTTTTCTATAGCGTAACAATGTAGGTAGGCTTCCAAACATTTATTTACAACCTCTGTTTGTCCATCTGTTTGAGGGTGATAAGTGGAACTCATATTTAGGTAGGTTCCTATGTGGTTGAACAATTCCTTCCAGAAATTACCCTTGAATTTGGCATCTCTATCGCTCACAATGACTTTCGGAAAGCCATGTAATTTATATAAAATTAAAAGTGTGGGTGTGCGTTTGTTGGCTCTTCAAGGGTGGTACTCATCAGTGCCATGTAGTTCAGAAACTTCTTCAGAGGCTTGCTCTTCTTGAATGTGCTCCTTGTTGACAATATGTGTGCCTGAGCAGCTCTTAATGTCTGCTCAAACTACCTTGTTCCCTTGATAGAATTGGAATGAGCTAATGATTCTTCCCCACTTTAAGGTTGACTCCTTGAATCAGAAGCGTTTGAATGTTGCTCTACATTCAGAGCCTCCCTCTCCTCGTCCTCTGTCACTGTTGGTGGCAACTCATGAGACGTCTTAGATTCCAAATTCTCTTCGAACCTAACATCCTTGCTCAAAACTGTCTTCCTATGCATTGGTGTGAAGATCTTGTAAGATTTTGAGGTCTCAAATATGATCGACAAAATTTCCCTTCTACCCTAAAGGTTCTAGCTTTATCCTCTTCTTCAGAGGAACATCGATGTATACTAGACAACCAAAGATGCACATGTGCTTTATCTCTGGCTTCACCCCTATCAATGCTTCCTCATAAGTCTTGTCCCTAATATCTTGTGAGTACTCTTGTTTTGCACATACACTGTTGTGTTACACGCCTTTACCCAAAGAAACATAGGAAGTTCCTAGTCATGTAGCATAGCCTTGGTAGAACCAATGGACTATTTCTCTCTCTACAACCCTGTTACCACACAAACTAGCAGGGGACCTAAAGGGGATCCCTAAAGGACAAATGCTAGACCAAGGGAAACAAATGGAGACTTAGCCCACTGTCACCTTAGCTAAGGCTCCCTACTATTTACAGACTTTCACTGATGGGAGGAGACTTGGTATATTATGGAGTCACCAATGAAGGATAAATCAATAAGTGGATGTGGAGTGACCCAAATGATACTATTCCAGAAGAGGTTGAAGGATAGAGCTTGCTTGCTTTCTAAGCAAGGTACAATGTCTTTTAGGAGAAGGATGGGAGGATTGGAGAGTTAGGTTTAGGGAATATGACTTGTGAGAGAGTTTCCCAATCCCTAAAAATCCTTATTAATATTGGTATCCCGGATGGTCCTTGAAGAATTGTCTTTTCAAAGAAATGGGACCACATTGGAACAAGTGAATCCAACCTAGGTTAGGAGGTAAGACTTTAGCAACCAATGATTTTCTTATCCCAAACAAGGAGGGGGGAAGGATCAAAGAAAGAATATTCACTTAAAGGTGTTGAATTGATCTTATGAGGCACTAGCCTTGGGGATACTAGGGCAAAGTTTGATCTCAGGGTTCGGGCTTGTATTTTCACATAACTCCACGGTTTGAATGGCTTCAAAATTCGAGGAAGACTTGGGGAGACACCAACGTAGGAGAGGCTAGGAGATCAAACTTTTTGGAGGGCTATCTTGTCGGAAAAATGATGCCCTAGGCAACCCAACTTGGCCAGACCTAGGAAAAGGTGAAAGGGATTGATTTTAGGTGATCACCTTTTGGTAGATCAGTGTCTTAGTCTTGGGAGAATGGAGTCTATGATAAATATGAATGAGGACCTTTGGTTCTTAGTCAAGGAGGCATCAAGACTACTTCGCTAGCCTTCTAGGTCAAAGAGAAGCAATCTTGCCACTTTTATACTTCGATGTGCAAAAGATGATGGCTTATCAAGATGAATTCGTTGATAGAATTACCCCTAGGAGATAGAATTACCCCTAGGAGATTTCATTCAAATTACATGGCCGATACATTGAGAGATGCTATAGAGAGACAAAATTCCACAATTTAAGCAGTAAATGCATGTAGCAATTAGCCCTAAAAATAGCAAAAATCCCAAACCAATGTAGATGACAAAGTAAAACAAGAATAACATTAAAAGCATGTATTTACATGTAATAGAACATATTCAACCATCCACAATTTGACAATAGAGAAGCTCCAAGATAAGATAAACCAAATCCACACATCAAAATTCATCCATAAAGCTCCAATTCATGCTCCAAGAAAAAGTGCGAAATTATTAAGAGAGAGAAGAGATCCAATCAAAAGTGATGATGAGAAAATGAATTCATCTCTCTTGTATTTATACACTAATGAGGAGTTCGAATTAGTCTCCTTGGCCTACATAAGCCCCAAAAATAAAATAAGGTGTTAATATTCTAACATTTGGTGACAAGCCCACCAATTTATGATCTCATAAATGAAAAAATATGCCTCTTAAGTGGTCAAATGATGAATAATATAGTCCTAGAGCCCTCTAAGAGGCCTGATGAGGTCCATGGGTGCCATAATGAAGAGTAGAAGCCTCAAAATTGATGGGCAAGGGGTTGGCCCCTTGTTCTCCAAACAATAAACCTGTGGTGCTCCCAATGGGTGTGCAGGCACAATAATAACCTCATGGGTCACGAAATGGGTTGGAGATGCTTGTAGGTCATCTGCAAGGACTTTGATGATGTAGGGGATGCCACATCATCCTACAAGTCTTGGGTCAGCTGCCAAGTGCATGGTACATCTGTGGGGCCTGTTGTTGTGCAAAGTGTCTAGGCACTGCGACAACGCTTAGAGTAAGGGCTGTCACTCTTGATCCTTACTCCATTTAGACTCTCTCGTAGCTAAGTCAAGGGGGGTAGTCCCTAGGTGAATAGATGAGGATAGCCTGTGAAAAACAGACTCTAGGAGATTTTAATGATGGATAACTTGATGAATTTAAATGATTAAATCAGATTGATAGAGTAAACGCCAAAGCAAACAAGACACGACCACAAGATAGAAATAATTTTAGACCATTTCCTTCGATATTTGAATTAACCATCCATAAAACAATCACTCAAAACAATTTTCAATGTGACAAAAAGTGATGATAATAAATGCCCAACACTGTATCATGCAAAATATTCCAGATTTAAAAATGATTACTGTTAATGACAAGATCTAAAACAATCAATATGATTTATCGCGCCAGAGTATATGAGAATTTAAAATTTAGTGTTTAACATTAGAGACACCAAGGAATTTAAAATTAATCAACGGGTCAAAAATCGAAATTTTAATGGGCCATAAGCCACATTAAAATTTTTAGCGTTAAAGCCTTAATCACAAATTTAAATTTTTAGAATTTTTATTAATTTTTTATTTTTTAAATGTTTAGAATTTTAAAAGTTATTTTATTTTTTATTTTTATATTTTGAAAATTTTAATTTTTTAAGGATTTTTTTTAAAGTTTTAATTTTTTTATTTTTTTAATGTTTAGGATTTCTAATCTTAGAAATTTTAGATTTTTTTAAGTTTTAGAATTTTAGAGTTTTTAAAAGTTTTTAGATTTTTTAATTTTTTTTTTAATGCTATATTTTTTAAATGAAAAATAATAAAAAAAAATCAAAGTTAAATTCGAAAAATGATAAATTTAAACAAACAAAATAAAATCAAACCTAAATCTAACTCATAATAATACAAATGAAAATTAAAATGAAAAGTCGAACATGCTAAACAACTAACTAAAACCTAAAAAAAACTAATATATAAAAAAATCAAAGTGTTTTGTGTTTGTTGTGTGCAGGTGAACATAAAGAGTAGTGACGGCTGCAGAAGGAAACTCAATGAGAGAAATCTGAAGGATGAAGGGTCGAGAGAGAGACAGCAGAGCCAATCGACGGAGAAGTTGCAGCGATGAGACAATAGTGTGGGATGGAGGGTGATAAACACAGGTAAAGGACCACAGGTCTACGGGAGAAAGAGATGGATAGATAGACAGTAAGAAAGGAGCAACGGATAGGGATTTAACGCATTTTCCTTTTGTAGATTCGTTTGCAAGTGATGAGGAGGGTAGAAGGGTATGCGTGGGAGGGTTTGGATGGGTTATTGAGGAGCTGCAGGTTTATAAATTATGAAGAATGCAGGAATGGTGATAGAGAAAAGGTAGCGTGCGGGGGAAAACATAGTAGAGAGAGAAGGGCAGCACGCAGAGAGGGACGCAGCGTTGGAAGCTTGGAGATGATGAATGGAGGGGATGAGGTTGCGAGAGATATATGCGATGAGGTTCAGGCTGGATGGTGGCTGCAGAGGGAGAAAGCCACAGCGTAAGGTGGAAGGTTTGCTGGCAGCACATAGATGGCAGCCAACGAAAAGGACGCAGAGAAAAGGGAGAAAACGTAGAGCTGTAGGGTTTGATTGTAGCGAATGGAGGAGGAAAGGTAGGCAGCGAGGAGTGAAGGGAGGAAATTATGCACAAGCAGAGGAGGATTGCGAGGATGGAAGAGATTTTGACAATGCTGCAAAGGAATGCCGGTATGGATGCGAGCGAGGGTTTTTTAAAAAAATTTCGGAAATTTGCAATGAGATAAAAGCAAAACAACAAACTTAGACAGATGATACCTAGAAAAACCCAGAAATTTCCATAAAACCTTGATCAAAATGCTGCATTTCTGTTTCAGATTTATCAATGAACCCCTTGAAAACCTTTCAGATTTGAATAAAATATTAAATCCATCTGCGTCAGATTTGACCCTGAAACCCTCACTAAATTAATACAGTGTAAAAATGATGCTGATGGACCTCTAGAGATCCAGATCTTATCCTCCAGGGCTTAGATCTGGACTCTGCAGAGCTTTCAGCTTCAGATCTGCAACTGCAATACAACAAAAAACACCTAAACAATATACACAAAGACCCAAAAAACACTAAAACCCCAAAAACCAAATTCCGAAAACTAAAATTAATTACAGATCTATATATATGAATGGCAGATCTATCAGATCTAGGGAGTGTGAGTCCAACTCCGCTCCCATATCTGATGATTAGCGGCTCCCAACAGCCAGATCTAACGATTTAGTATAGAAAAATTAAATTTTTTGAATTTTAGAGGAGGTACTAAGCTCAAAACCCTTCATGCATCACCCATAAAAATAATATCTTAGGATAAGCTCGGGATCAAATTCAAACTAGGCTCTTCAGAAAACACGGATCGGGAGTTTGCTGGTTCAGCCGAGAACTTCCCCGAACGCCCGATGATCTAATAATCAAGGATTTTCCTGCAAAATTCAATTCAGCTATCAATCATAGAGCAAGAGAACAATAATAAAATTCAGATCTAATAGAGATATCTGCTATTATATTCAAAACTTAGATTATCATTCAAACCCCAATGACTGAGCAAGATACCTGTACTCAGATCGCTCTTCAGAAGCTATTATTAATGGCCAAAAAGAAATATATGCATGAAAATAATACATCTTACAACATTTTCATGAAGAGTAACACCAGCAGAAGTTAACCCCAAAGTCTTTCTTTATTGCTCATAAAAAAAATATTACAAGAGAGAGTTGTTCGCTTAGTACATGATCAAAAGATCAGATGATCTCAACTGACAACTGACCCCCTATTTAAATATGAATTTCCCAACGGCTAGTTCGAGTGATCCTTGTCAAAGTGATCTTGACCGTTGATGAGGATCAAAATTTCTTTTAATCTCATCCGTCGAAATTTTAAATATTGAGGAAATTTCGAATTTTTCAATTAAATGCATTTTAATATATTCAAAAATTAAAATTTTGCATTTATTTCCTCAAAACTTTGACTTTGACTTAACCCTGGGGACTTAAGACATAATTTAGCAAAATAATCAACTAACCTTAGTCCTTGGACTAGTTAAGATTTAATTTTTTAAAGGACCCACGAATTTTATCTCTGGAAAATTTAAATTTACCTAGGACCAAGGACCTATGAGGGGATAAATGATTTCTCTAAATCTCAGGACATTTTACATCATGATTTTTACATTTTTACATCTCAAGGGGGAAAACCCATTTGAACAAGACCCTCACAGACTACCTAGTTCTGCAATACAAAATATAATCTAGCAGATCAAGCAATTTGTAATAAAATAACCTAACCAAATAGTTATGATTATTCCCAAACCACTTTTACATGGACTCAATCTAGCACACTAGGACTCCCCTAACATTCTGGTGACAAAATCCATTCCGACTTTAGGGTAAGGCTGAAGGAAAACTCTGCCGATCATGGATCGATGAGACAAAAAACCTTCCGGAATGTAGATCATCATCAAAAAATTAGGTTTACTTAGGCAATTACATATACGACATGGATCTGCTAAGATTATTTACAATTTACACATGCAGAAAGGGTTTACAATATAACATGATCAGGCTGATGATGATAGTCGAAGGACATAGACACGTTGATCAAGCGCTATCCCTTTTGCGAAAAAAGGGGGTGTACTGCTATGGGCCGTTGACACGTAGTGGTCAACATCTTTCTCTACTTGGGGACACGTTGCTGCATTGTAGGAATGTGAGAATCCAGAATCTGCATCCACGCACAACACAACAAAACATAAGTAGCATCCATCCAAAAATCATCATATAATGTTAAGCACATGAAAGATATAAGCTTTTCATTTATTAACTAGTCTAACAACATGAAAAAACAAATCTAACTACAAAATGAAACATTGAAATAACAGGGCATAAGGTTAGAAATACAATACAAAGATGCCCCATGGCATCAAATGCGTTCAATATAGTGCATACTAAGCATTTGCTTGCTTTCGGGCAAATCTGTCGGCTGTTTCTCGGATGTGCCATGCCCAATCCGGCATAGAGTAGGATTTTTTCCTATCTGAAAATCGAGTTGCTTATGACCATCTGATGCATCAAATCGCTTTCTCATTCTCTTTCTCTTGTGTCTTTTCTTTGTGGTAGGCCGTATCACTGATGACGTGGAACATTCTGCTTCAGAACTCTCAGATGAAGTATGTAAGATATGCGTGACATGTTTTTCTTCATTTTGCATCTGATTTTTATTGTTTTCAATTTTATCTAGGTCACCTTCAATTAACCACTTTTCAATGGAACAAATGACCTCCTCATAATAAGATGGAGCTTGTTGCAGCAGATAAGGAGGCTTTTGATCGATCGACGTCTCCTTGTTTCTTTCATCCTCGGACCGATGTTGAAATTTCTGTACCTGTGTTGTTATGGCATCCATCTAGCTAGAGTGTTCATCCTTCATAGCATTGATTTCCCTGGCATGGTCTTCCTCCATACTCAATAACTTATTCTGAAGACATATCTGACTAGCTTCCATATCTTTTATTAGTTTGTCATTCTTTGCCTTTATGGTCATCAAACAATGTTGCATAGAGTTTATCTCTTTCTTATGATTTGCTTGCATGGTAGCCAACTAATTATTATAATCGAATGTCATGATGGTCATTTCTTCATCCATAGTTAATAACTTGTTTTGCATAGAATTAATTTCTTTGTCATGATTAGCTTTCATGGTTTCCATCTCCTTATCTTGCTTTTCCAGGTGGGTGTATAAAGTTCTCATATCCTTGACGTAGTCAGTTACAAATTTTTCTTGATTAAGCTCCATATTTTTTATCAGCCACATTAGTTCTTCTATAATTTTCTTAGGATTTTCCCTTTCATTGTCGACACTGATTTGATAACTTGTTCCTGCTTTTCCACTGTCATGGATTTGATCTGTAACGGTGCAAGTGGATGGCACATTCTGATATGGAGAATTATCTTGAAATCTTTCATCAGCAGCTGGACCCTTCACAAGCTCACTTTCATTCTGTTGCATAATTTTAGGGGCACAAGGGGAGCTATCTTGATAACCATATCTATCTTTAAAAGCATGAACGATGCCTTGTAAAGAAGTGAAAGAATCTTCAGAACAATTATTAAATCAATTCAAAGCATCACCCTCTAAAGAAAAGGCAAATAAACACATTTTTGACATCTTCATGATCATACTAGGGAGAACTACAATATATGAGCATGATACGAGAAAACTTGCATAGATGCTTTCTAACAGCGACTGAATCACCACTCGAGAACAAAGACAATTTACAAATGGCCACTTTCGGAATATCATGGAGAACATCAATAAAATGACACGGGGTAAACAAATAATCCATGATGAATAATGAGACACCAAATAGATGATAGAGAGAGACCTCTGATCAAGAAATTCAAGAGATCCACAAAAAGGGAGCTTATAGCGGAAATTCTTGTAGAAATGAAAGAAGTGGAGTCGCCACTTGAACATGAATCTAACTCTAGAGTCCAAAAGGCAACAAACAACCAGATATAAGGGAGGGCTTCTTGTCTGAGAAAAAATAAATGAAAAGGAATGGAGCCGCGACCCAAACAAGAAACGAACCGAAATGTCCAGATGCTAAAGGTGCAGATGAAACGATTAACAAGATGACGAAAGATAGGGCGATAAAAAGATCAAATGACGCCAGGAAAAGCTGGCTGCTTGGTAGGCTAATGAATGACGGAAAAGATGAGATGTGCCAAAAAATGTTGTTGCTGCCGGCTCAAATGAATGATAGAAAGATGAAAGATGAATGCAGTGAGGACCAAGGACAAAAAAACTGTCCCCGGCAACGACGCCAAAAAATGTTGTTGCGCAAAGTGTCTAGGCACCGCGACAACGCTCAGAGTAAGGGCTGTCACTCTTGATCCTTACTCCATTTAGACTTTCTCCTAGGTAAGTCCCTAGGTGAATAGATGAGGGTAGCCTGTGAAAAAATAGACTCTAGGAGATTTTAATGATGGATAACTTGATGAATTTAAATGACTAAATCAGATTGATAGAGTAAACGCCAAAGTGAACAAGACACGACCACAGGATAGAAATAATTTTAGACCAGTGCCTTCGATATTTGAATTAACCATCCATAAAACAAGCTACCCAGAACGATTTTCAATATGTGACGAAAAGTGACGATAATAAATACCCAACACTATATCACGCAAAATATTCTAGATTTAAAAAGGATTACTGTTAATGACAAGATCTAGAATAGTCAATATGATTTATCGCGCCAAACTATATGAGAATTTAAAATTTAGCGTTTAACATCAGAGACACCAAGGAATTTAAAATTAATCAACGGGTCAAAAATCAAAATTTTAGTGGGCCATAGGCCACATTAAAATTTTTAGCGTTAAAGCCTTAATCACAAATTTAAATTTTTAGAACTTTTATTTATTTAGTTTATTTTTAAATGTTTAGGATTTTAATTTTTTTTTTGGTTTTTTTTTGGTTTTTAATTTAATTTTTTGGATTTTTCAAAAGTTTTAAATTTTTTAATGTTTAGGAATTTTAAATTTTAGAATTAATGATTTTTTTAAGTTTTAGAATTTTAGAGTCTTGAAAGTTTTTAGATTTTTTTAATATTATATTTTTTAAATGAAAAATAATAAAAAAGAAAGCAAAGTTAAATTCGAAAAATGATAAATTTAAACAAATAAAATAAAATCAAACCTAAATCTAACTCAGAATAATACAAATGAAAATTAAAATGAAAAGTCGAACATGTTAAACAACTAACTAAAACCTAAAAAAAACTAATATATAAAAAAATCAAAGTGTTTTGTGTTTGTTGTATGCAGGTGAACGAAAAGAGTAGCGATGGCAGTAGAAGGAAACTCAACAAGAGAAATCTGAAGGATGAAGGGTCGAGAGAGACAACAGAGCCACTCGATGAAGGAGTTGCAACGATGAGACAATAGCATGGGATGGAGGGTGATAAACGCAGGTAAAGGACCACAGGTCGATGGGAGAAAGAGATGGATAGACGGACAGTAAGAAAGGAGCAGCGGGTAGGGATTTAACGTGTTTTCCTTTTGCAGATTCATTTGCAGGTGATGAGGAGGGTAGAAGGGCATGCGTGGGAGGGTTTGGATGGGTTATTGAGGAGCTGCAGGTTTATAAATTATGAAGGATGCAAGAATGGTGATAGAGAAAAGGTAGTGTGCGCGGGAAAAGGCAACAGAGAGAGGAGGGAAGCACGCAAAGAGGGACACAACGTTGGAAGCTTGGAGATGATGAATGGAGGGGATGAGGCTGCGGGAAATATATGCGACGAGGTTCAGGTTGGATGGTGGTCGTAGAGGGAGAAAGCCGCAATGTAAGGTGGAAGGTTTGCCGGCAGCACGTAGATGGAAGTGAGCGAAAAGGACACAGAGAAAAGGGAGAAAATGCAGAGCTGTAGGGTTTGATTAGCAGGTAACAAGGAGTGAAGGGAGGAAATTATGCATAGGCAG
Organism: Pinus taeda; assembly: GCA_000404065.3. NCBI lineage: Eukaryota > Viridiplantae > Streptophyta > Pinopsida > Pinales > Pinaceae > Pinus > Pinus taeda. The sequence continues at coordinate 157,805 of APFE030491470.1, read as the reverse complement.
AGGAGGGTTGCGAGGATGGAAGAGATTTCAATAGTGCTACAAAGGAATGTGGGTATCGCTGCCAGCGAGGGTTTTGTAAATTTTTTTTGGAAATTTGCAACGAGATAAAAGAAAAACAACAAACTTAGACAGATGATACCCAGAAAAACCCAGAAATTTCCATAAAACCTTGATCAAAATGCTACATTTTTGTTTCAGATTTATTAGTGAACCCCTTGAAAGTTTTCCAGATTTGAATAAAATATTAAATCCATCTGCTTCAGATTTGACGCTGAAACCCTCACTAAATTAATTCCCTGTAAAAATGATGCTGATGGACCTCTAGAGATCCAGATCTTATCCTCCAGGGCCTAGATCTGGACTCTGCAGAGCTTTTAGCTTCAGATCTGCAGCTGCAATACAACAAAAAACACCTAAACGATATACACGAAGACTCAAAACACTAAAACCCCAAAAACCAAAGTCAGAAAACTAAAATTAATTACAGATCTATATACATGAATGGCAGAGCTATCAGATCTATGGAGTGTTAGTCCAACTCCGCTCCCAGATCTAATGATCCGCGGCTCCCAACACCCAGATCTAACGATTTAGTACAGAAAAATTAAATTTTTTGAATTTTAGTGGAGGTACTAAGTTCAAAACCCTTCATGCATCACCCATAAAAAAATATCTTATGATAAGCCCGGGATCAAATTCAAACTGGGCTCTTTAGAAAACACGGATCGGGAGTTTGCTGGTTCAGCCGAGAACTTCCCCGAACGCCCGATGATCTAATAATCAAGGATTTTCATACAAAACTCAATTCAGCTGTCAATCATAGAGCGAGAGAACAATAATAAAATTTAGATCTAATAGAGATACCTGCTATTATATTCAAAACTTAAATTATCATTCAAACCCCAACGACTGAGCAATATACCTGTACTCAAATCTCTTTTCAGACGTTATTATTAATGGCCAAAAGGAAATATATGCATGAAAATAATACATCTTACAACATTTCCATGAAGAGTAACACCAGCAGAAGTTAACCCCAAAGTCTTTCTTTATTGCTCATAAAAAAAGATTACAAGAGAGAGCTTTTTGCTTAGTACACGATCAAAAGATCGGATGATCTCAACTGACAACTGACCCCCTATTTAAAGATAAATTTCCCAATGGCTAGTTCGAGTGATCCTTGTCAAAGCGATCTCGACCGTTGATGAGGATAAAATTTCTTTTAATCTCATTTGTCGAATTTTTTTTTTGATTACAGTGGAATCGGCAACAGGGGTAGCCTTGTGACTCGCGTTACACGGGGTCGATTCTGACGGCTACCTCTATAACCACTGGGCGCTGCGTCCGCCCCTCTATTTAGCTCCAGGGTAAGTCCGGGGGATTTGAACTCGTGACCTTCAGTACAGAGCTCGCCTTTCTAACGAACTTCACCACATTGTGATTACCAAGTCACCTACCCCCGTGGGGCTTCATTTGTCGAAATTTTAAATATTGAGGAAATTTCGAAATTTTCAATTAAATGCATTTTAATATATTCAAAAATTAAAATTTTGCATTTATTTCCTCAAAACTTTGACTTTGACTTAACCCCAGGGACCTAAGACATAAAATTTAGCAAAATAATCAACTAACCTTAGTCCCTGGACCAGTTAAGATTTAATTTTTTAAAGGACCCACGAATTTTACCTCTGGAAAATTTAAATTTACCTAGGACCAAGGGCCTATGAGGGGATAAATGATTTTTCTAACCCTTAAGACATTTTACATCATGATTTTTACATTTTTACATCTCGAGGGGGAAAACTCATTTGAACAAGACCCTCACCGACTACCCAGTTCTGTGACACAAATATAATCTAGCAGTTCAAACAATTTTTAATAAAATAACCTAACCAAATAGTTAGGATTATTCGCAAATCACTTTTACATAGACTTGATCTAGCACACTAGGACTGCGCTAACATTCTGGTGACAAAATCCGTTGCTGCTTTGGGGTAAGGCTGAAGGAAAACTCTGTTGATCATGGATCGGTGAGTCAAAAAACCTTCCGGTATGTAGATCGTCATCAAAAAATTAGGTTTACCTAGGAAATTACATATACGACACAGCTCTGTTGAGATTATTTACAATTTAAACATGCAGAAAGGGTTTACAATATAACATGATCAGGCTGATGATGATAGTCGAATGACACAGACACATTGATCAAGCGCTATCCCTTTTGCGAAAAAAGGGGTGTACTGCTATGGGTCGTTGACACGTAGTGGTCAACAGGGCCGATTGGGCAAAGGTGAACGAGGTGCATCTTCCTCGTCCAATGGGAGTATCTCAAACATCTTTGACCATCCTCAGGAATCCATGGAGTGCTGTCTACTGCTGTGGAGGCCCATGGTTCTCAACGCACACCCTACATGTGCTGATGTATTTTTCTGGAGGATTAGGACCCTGTATAGGGAGACCAAACCCAAGAAGGAGACCATCTGCAATCCTATCCAATGTGTCCCCTAGCCTTCTAATACAACAAGTCATTAGAGAAATTGAGTAAATGAGCCTACTAACCATGGACTGTAGGTGGGGACTTCATAATGGCCTTCCCTTCCATAATGGGCTTCAGAATGTGCCAATGTCTCCTAAACTCCAAATGGGGTTGACCAAGTATTTTATTATGTGGTTTCTGCTTCTAGAGGGGATAATATGTTTAAAGCATATCCTTCAAAATGTGGTGGCATGTGACAGATAGGTAAATGAAGTAGGGGATGAGAAGGAACAACGTTGGGCCACATGCTGGGGTACAAGGGTAGCTATTACAAGGAAAGCCCACACTTGGGTTTATAATGTATAGGAGGGAGCAATTGTTTTACATGAGGTGCCCCGACCTTGATTTTTCCACCCTTCTTTATATGCCTTTTGCCTTTTTATGATTTTCTTTGATTAACTGCTTGGGGCTCAAGCGGTAAGAGCATGATGTATAAGATATAGTAGTGAATACCCTTTTTAAGGTAGGGCGGTTCATTGCGCACTAGGGGTTGGGACAATCATGGATTCCTATATGATGAAGGAGGCTGATAGATCCTGTAGGAACCATGATGTTGGCCATGTGATGGGGTAGAGCTCATGTATTGGCTTTTGCACACGTGCTAAATGTGTTTGTCTTGGCCATCTTTTGCATTTTGTGGTACATTTTCCTATTGAATGTGGATAAATATGCTTTTATCTTTCTTTTTAGTGATATCAACCTCTGGTGCATAATTCCATGCTTTACCCAAGGTGTGGGCAAGGGGACGGGGTGAGCTAACCCTATGTGGACCTAGTAGAGGAATGTGGAACCAGGTGGGAGAAATGATGAATGGGGTAATAATAAGTGGAAAGGGGGTAATATAAGCGAACAAGGGAATGGGACCACGCAACCAAAATCGGGGTTTCCCGTGAAATATCATCCGTAAAAGAGATCCCACGGGACTAGAATCCAAGGTTGATATCCGAAAGGGTTCAAAGGGACAAGAGAATAGACCTAGCCCATTCTTTTTGCTGAATCCCCCCATTGATCCATGCGTAGAAGTGTCCATGATAAGCAAACTACAATACTCAATTACCAAATGACAAGGCATACCTTCAGTTTCGGGAGGTCCACCTTCAAACATATGATCATGGTATATGGGCGAGGGACCACATGGCTGGCTCAAGTGGTAGAGAAACGACACAATGAACTAGCTGGTAGCTGTTGGCTGCCGGTCGAGGACCATTTTGGAGATTTTTTTTTCTCCTATGAATATCACCCACAAAATGGTGGGTAACATATGGCTCCAATTGGGACGTGATTTCTTGATGAAGTGGGTGAAGCTACTCGAGTGGGCGGTCGCGAGAACTCTAGCAATCTTTCGGTTACCTTAGACCTCTCAGCTGCACATATAATAGATGAAAACATGGGGCAAAATGCTTTCGTGGCATCTCATGATCGCACATGCTAAATGTTAGGCCAAAAAATCAACATAAAATAAAATATGCAAATATGCATCTATCCACCATGAGAAATATCATATGACGTTACTTCTAATGAAAAAAATCACCATGAAATGCAGCCTACCCTAACATGCATATGATGAAGCTATTATTAAGTGTAATCATAAAGCCAGTGCAACCAACATATTATCAAGTCAATATAAACATGTATGCCTATATGATTACTCATGCTGCAAATCCCAAAAACGAATGCAAACCCAAACACATGGAGGATGCTGTGGCCAGGAGGTTTGAAAATATGGTGCCCACACATGGATGGTTATGTGAGAAGGGGTAAGAAAAGGATGTAATCTAGTCCATGAGATCTTCTCTTGCAACCAAAATATAGAGATGTCAATAACCAAGCCCATAAACTTTCGATAGATGACAACCTATGGCATATCACTTCCACCATTGTTCTTATTATTTATGTCATGGCTTGTGGCCTTCATAAGGTTATGATTAGTAAGAAAGGGAGGCTGACGAGATGGAGAAACACAAGTAGGTTGCACATGATGATTACACTGGAGAGGGGAGACTATGGAGTGTCAAAACCCGAAGGGTGCGTCCAAGAAGGAAAAGTATAATCGATGAAGGGCTTTTCCTTGACACTATACTTGGGAGGGAGGAAGGGCTTATAGTTACTTGAGATCATATGACCAGGGGTGAGGGAATCACCTGATGAAGCCTCAAGATGATAGCCAATAGGAAAAAGGGTGGAAGAAGTATTGTATTCAATGGGTTTTTCTTTCCCAAAATCATAATTTGAAGACTCAAATGATTTGAACATAGAATCATACTTAGGAGAAGTGGGAGCCTTATCAATTTCCTTAGTATCAAAGATTGGGTCTCTCCTAAAAGGAAAATTGATCACTTCCAACTGCCCCTCTTTATGCAAAGGAAAATGAAGATCCTTCTTCCCAAGGGTATCAATGGGTATGTCATCATAAATAGTGTTCGAGGGGAAGGGAAGTCCAATCTCATCCCCATCCTCCTTGTCGGTGTCGTAAATGGGAGCACAATCAAATTAAGGACCAACAATTTACCATTTCTCCTTTTCAATGTGGAAATAATCTTCAATGTGATCTTTCAAGGGGTTAATGGGGTCAACTTCCTCAAGGTTTTCAAAAGGAGAACCATCAGAAGTAATATCCTCGAGAAAGATAAGGTTATTCTCAACTTCACCTTCCATAGACTCATTCCTCCCAACATGTGTTCTGGAAATCATCCTTGTCATCATGCAAACCCAACGATGACCTGTCTTCCTACTAATTACTTGGATTCTCAATGTCTTGATGATGCTTGATGAAGGCTTCCTCCTGGATGCTTAATGTTGGGTATACTTGAAAGTGTCTAAGAAAGCCATCAACAAACTCCTCAATAGATGAGATGCTCTTGAGTTCATGATCATGCAACCATGAGTTATGACCATCGAGAGATCCCATGAACAATAACATAAGGACATCTTGGTGAACCATTTTCTACTTTGAAGTATGTGCATTGAATCTTTTTACATGGTCAATTGTGGAGAGTGGATCACCATTAAACACGGGCACCCCACGTACCATTCTTCCCGCGACATGATTAGGGTGCCCAGGGATGCTAGCAATGTCCAAAGCGGGAAACTTATCAAAGAAAGACAACCTATTTGAGATATGCATGAAAAATTTGTAGGAGTCGCCAGGGTGAATTTAAAGATGCTTAGAAAAATGGTTGCTTCACCCTACAAGCATCGACCTTAAAGTTCAATGAAGAACTAGGGCTTCGTTCTTCCAATGGAATCGCCAATAATAATATGTCAATGTGTCGTATGGGGAACAAAATACACGTTTCGTGTCCTCGACAACGACGCTAAAATGTTACCACTCAAACTAGCAGGGGACCTAAAGGGCAGATGCTAGACCAAGGGCAACAAATGGAGACTTAACCCACCGTCACCTCATCTAAGGCTACCTACTATTTACAGAATTTCAGTGATGGGAGGAGATCCGGTATATTATGGAGTCAACAATGAAGGATAAATCAATAAGTGGATGTGAAGTGACCCAAATGATCCCTTTCTAGAAGAGGTTGAAGGATAGAGTTTGCTTTCTTTTTAAGAAAGGTACAATGTTTTATAGGAGAAGGATGGGAGGATTTGAGTGTTAGGTTTAGGGAATATGACTTGTGAGAGAGTTTCTAAATCCTTAAAATCCTTATTGAAATTGGTATCCTGAATGGTTCTTGAAGATTTGTTTTTTCAAAGAAATGGGACCACACGGGACCAAGTGGACCTAGCCTAGGTTAGGAGGTAAGGGTTTAGCAACCGATATTCTTAAACCAGACAAGGAGGGGGAAAGGATCAAAGAAAGAATATTCACTTAAAGGTGTTGAATTGATCCTATGAGGCACTAGCCTTGGAGATACTAGGGCAAAGTTTGATCTCGGAGCTAGGGCTTGGATTTTCACACAACTCCACCATCGGAATGGCTTCAAAATTTGAGGAGGCCTTGGGGAGACACCAGCGCAGGAGAGGCTAGGACATCGAACTTTTTGAAGGGCTATCTTGTTGGGAAAATGACGCCCTAGGTGACCCAACTTGGCTAGACCTAGGAAAAGGTGAAAGGAATTGATTTTAGGTGACCACCTCTTGGTAGATCAGTGCCTTAGTCTTGGGAGAATGGAGTCTATGATTAATATGAATGAGGACCTTTGGTTCTTAGTCAAGGAGGCCTCAAGACTATTTCACTAGCCTTCTAGGTCAAAGAGAAGCAATCTTGCAACTTTTATACATCAAAGTGCAAAAGGTGATGGCTTATCAAGATGAATTCGTTGATAGAATTACCCCTAGGAGATTTCATTCAAATTACCTGGCCCATACATTGAGAGATGCTATATAGAGACAAAATTCCATAATTTAAGCCCCCTTGATATCATGAAAGCTAAGGCCTTTGAAGCCTGCTCCACATGAGGCTATAACATCAATCATGGGCTGATAATATGCAAAATTAGTAGCATTAAAAGGTATGGCTGCATCATACCACCATCTAGCAATGCATTCATATGCAACCTCCTTCTCTATCTTCTTCCATTTAGCATCAAGGGTTGGTTGAGAAGCAGGGGTGTTGTGGGGTACAAAGAAGGAGTCAATCCCTTTACGGGTTGTTGTCCTCTTCAAGTTAAAAGGATTTGAACTACCCTTTCCAACTCTAGCAGGGAAACTAGAGTAATCTTCAAAATTGGGCATATATTCTTCAAAATCAGGGTCACTAAGCATAGCATCATCCTTTTGACTTTTGTCTATATCTTTTTTAATTCTTTTGTTTTTCCCATTTTCTTCATCGTAGGTTGCAATTACACTTTACATCTCTGCTTTAAGATCATCATAAACATTTTCACAAGGTTTTACTTGCCCTCTCCAATGTATTAGGTGTTCTTTAATTCTATGGATCCCCCCACTCTTAACCTTCTTCCTACAATAGTTGCAAACTTTTATCCCTTGTTCATTTAAATGGCAGTGAACCCAAGCCGAATCATTCTTGTTTTTGGGTGCCATGACAATTTCTACTAGAAGAAATGTAAAATTTGCATAGAAAACCTTAGGGTTTTTAGAATTCTATGAATTTTTTTTTAGGGAAAACTAAAAGAGGAATAGAGGCAACGAAATACCTGGAGAAGATCTGTAAATTTTGAGAAGAGAAGAAGCTCCCACCAATTAGAATATAAACTCTTCAATCAACTCCAAAATTTTCTTCACAAATTTACCAACGAAATCTTTTAAAATAACCCTGCAAATTTCAACAATTGTTGAGAAAAAAATAAAAGAAAATAGTGGCCATATGGATTTTGCATAAAAACACTAGTGTTTTAAAATTTTTAGGGAAAAAAAGAATAGATTTTTGGAAAAAAATAGAACAATAATGGTTGAAAAAAATACTTTGATTTTCCCACTTAATTTTCTAAGGGAAATGGCTCCAAAATCCTCCCAAATCAACTCTGGAGCAGCCCTTACAAATCTGCATAAAAACACTGGGGTTTTTAAATTTTTTGGAAAAAAAAGAATTGATTTTTTGAGAAAAATGGAACAAAAATAGATGGAAAAAATTACTTCGATTTACCCTCAATTTTTTTGGAGAAAATCAGCTCCAAAATCCTCTCAAGTCAACTAGGTAGCAACCCCCACAAAATTAAAAAAAACTCTTTAACCGGGTCAAAAAACCGCTCAAGAAAACCCAAAGTTCTCTGGGAAAAAAAAAATCCTTGAAGTAGCTTGAAAATCTCCTTTAGTAAGCAACCCAATAGCTCTCCAAGACTCCAATCAACTCTTCAAATTTGCAAAAAATATCCCTTAGAACAACCCTGCAAAAACCTCTTCGAATTCTCTTCACCGAACTCAGCTTAAGAATTGCAGCAGACTCGAATGAATAGTGTGAGTGAAATAGAGGGGTTGGGGGTGTTTAAACAACTTTAGGGGGATCTAAATTAGCGTTACAATTTAGGAAAAAAAATGTTTTTTAATGTTTGGGCCGCGTGGCCGCGAGCCTTGTAGACCGATGGAACCGACCTCTGAACTAGAACAGACTGGTTTACAGAGCCGGTCCGGACCGAAATTTTCCCTAAGCCAGTCTGACCGGCCAGTTCAGCCGGGTCTGATAACATTGGTTAAGATTTTTTTGTGTATAATTACTCAATGATATCAGTGGCATGAGATAATTGTTTGAAGATCATTATGTAGTAATTATCAAATCAGAAAATTTGTTTCTATTGCGCTTCTTGTAGAAAATTCAACAACTTTCACACACCTAGACACTTATGCTTATTCAAAAGCACTTACTCAAGTTACTAACATCAATACTCCCTCTTAGCGAAGAAGTTACTCCCTTAGGAGCCACCTAGAATTGGTTGCCCCTCCAATCTTGGCACAATGTTCTATTCATCATCCTTTACCATGGCTTTTATCCAAATGTCTTGGTTTGTGGGCTCTTCAAGGATGCTACTCATCAGTGCCATGTAGTTCAGGAACTTCTTCAGAGGCTTGCTCTTCTTAAATGAGCTCCAAGTTGACTCCACGTGCTCCTGAGCAACTCTTAATGTCTGTTCAAACTACCCGGGTCCCTTGATAGAATTGGAATGAGCTAATGATTCTTCCCCGCTTGAAGGTTGACTCCTTGAATTGAAAGCCTTTGAATGTTTCTCTATCTTCGGAGCCTCTCGCTCCTCGTCCTCTGTCACTGTTAGTGGCAACTCATGAGTCTTCATAGATTCCAAATTCTCCTCGAACCTAACATTCTTGCTCAAAACTATCTTCCTATACATCGTTGTGAAGATCCTGCAAGATTTTGAGGTCTCAATATGCTCGACAAAATTTCCCTTCTACCCTAAAATTTCTAGCTTTATCCTCTTCTTCAGAGGAACATGGATGTACACTGGACAACCAAAGATGCACAAGTGCTCTATCTCTTGCTTCACCCCTATTAATGCCTCCTCATAGGTCTTATCATGTGAGGACTCTTGTTTTGCACATACACTGTTGTGTTACACGCCTTTACTGTAATGTTCCAAACTTAAATAAACAATGATATGCAAAGCAAAAACGATTTACAACACATAAATTTTAAGCAATCCACAAATGTTTATAAAACCTCCAAAAGTAATAACCAACTGAGCCATTTTATTAATCAATGGAGCAAGTACAATAGTATGGAGGAATGAACCTGGGCTCGCCTCAATAGAAAGCGTGACAGAACCCAGGTGATAATACAATGATCTCAAATGCTGGAAATGACTGCTCCTTTAATGCGCTGCGCTGCCAAGAAAACTACATTGTTGGTTGGAAAGGGATTGCAAGAAATTCCACCTCTGATGCTCAGAAAGTATTGCAAATTTAACCTCAAGTTCCTTGACCAAAACCCACAAAAACCCATAAAGGGTTTGGCCTATCTCCAAGCCAAATTCGAACCCACAAAATGGGGCGAATTCCCCAGCGAACTAGCAATTCGCCATATTATAAGAATTAGGATTTTAGGCCCGAATAACATATGGAAAATTTTTAAACTTTAACCACGGACTCCTCTCATAAAACCCAGGAAAACCCACGAAGGAATTTTGCTGGTTTAGACTTCTAAAATTCGACCCCCTTGGAGCCCAACTTCAGCTGCAACTGCAAAACTCGGCCTACTGGAATCTGCCTATAAATCCTCCCGGAAATGGACCCAAAGTGCTGGGCGGACCTCTGTTATCAATGCCTTGACTTCCCGGATGGGCTTCTGGCCTATGGCACCTGCACCTTAGCTCCACGAAATTGCTGGACTGGCCCTCTGCGCTCTCTCCAAGCTCAGTAATTCGAACTGCTAGGATGCTGGCTCTACTGGCTCCAAAGCTCATAAGAAAGGCTGTCCCTTTTGCTGCTCTCCCAATCCTCTAACTCTCCCGGCAAATGCTTGATCACTGATAGCTCCAAACTCCCCCTGTGTATTCTCTAGTTAGCCAAAAATACATACTCCCTGTTGTCGCTGAATGGTAGTGCTGTAACACACTCCCAGAACTCTTGTAATACTTATGGACTTGCCTATCTAGGGCGGGCACAGATGGTCCCCCAAAGTAGAGGTCGAATCTCCTGCTTGAGAGATTCGTGGCTAAACAATCAATTGACTTAGCTAAACAGCAGAGCAAACAGTCAAGTAATTTTGATTGCAAGGTGTAAGAATGAATCCAAAATGAGAGTTGCTGCCTCCTTATAAATCCTTGGGCCTCTCTAGCATCATGTGGGCCCCTCCATCTACCTATTCGACTTTCCCTCCAAGCTATTCGAATGGCCCAATTCGAACTCCCACGTGGGTGCCCCACACATTCCACTAGCAACCAAATAAATTCGAACTGCCTCCTAAGTCCTTAAGTCGAAAATGATTGGTTCTCTTCCTTAGCCAAAATTATGCAAAATTGTGTAGCAGCTCCCTGTTACAAATGTATTTGAGAAGGGCCATGACATTTACCCAAAGAAATGTAGGAAGCTCCTAGTCATGTAGCATAGCCTTGGTAGAACTAATGGACTAATTCTGTCTTTACAACCTTGTTACTGCTCAAACTAGTAGGGGACCTAAAGGGGATCCCTAAAGGACAAATGCTAGACCAAGGGAAACAAATGGAGACTTAGACCACTATCACCTCAGTTAAGGCTCCCTACTATTTACGGACTTTCACCGATGGGAGGAGACCTGATATATTATGGAGTCACCAATGAAGAATAAATCAATATGTGGATGTGGAGTAACCCAAATATCCCTTTCTAGAAGAGGTTGAAGGATAGAGCTTGCTTGCTTTCTAAGCAAGGTACAATGTCTTCTAGGAGAAGGATGGGAGGATTTGAGGGTTAAGTTTAGGGAATATGACTTGTGAGAGAGTTTCCCAATCCCTAAAATCCTTATTGAAATTGGTATCTTGGATGGTTCTTGAAGAATTGTCTTTTCAAAGAAATGGGACCACACCAGACCAAGTAAACCCAACCTAGGTTAGGAGGTAAGAGTTTAGCAACCATTGATGTTCTTAACCTAGACAAGGAGGGGGAAAGGATAAAAGAAAGAATATTCACTTAAGTGTTTAATTGGTCCTATGAGGCACTAGCCTTGGGGATATTAGGACAAAGTTTGATCTCGGAGCTAGGGCTTGTATTATCACACAACTCCATCGTCGGGATGGATTCAAAATTCAAGGAAGCCTTGGGAAGACACCAACACAAGAGAGGCTAGGAGATCGAACTTTTTGAAGGGCTATCTTATCGAGAAAATGATGCCTTAGGTGACCCAACTTGGCTAGACCTAGGAAAAGGTGAAAGGAATTGATTTTAGGTAACCACCTCTTGGTAGATCAGTGCCTTAGTCTTGGGAGAATGGAGTTTATGATAAATATGAATGAGAACCTTTGGTTCTTAGTCAAGGAGGCCTCAAGACTACTTTGCTAGCTTTCTAAGTTGAAGAGAAACAATCTTGCAAAAGGTGATGAGTTATCAAGATGAATTCGTTGATAGAATTAACCCTAGGAGATTTCATTCAAATTACATGGCCCATACATTGAGAGATGCTATATAGAGACAAAATTCCACAATTTAAGCAGTAAATGCATGTAGCAATTAACCCTAAAAATATCGAAAATCCCAATCCAATGTAGATGACAAAATAAAACAAGAATAACATTAAAATCATGTGCTTACATGTAATAGAACATATCCAACCATTGACAATTTGACAGTAGAGAAGCTCCAAGATAAGATGAACCAAATCTGCAGATCAAAATTCATCCATAAAGCTCCAATTCATCCTCCAAGAAAAAGTGTGAAATTCTCAAGAGAGAGAAGAGATCGAATCCAAAGTGATGATGAGAAAATGAACTCATCTCACTTCTATTTATACACTAATGAGGAGTTTGAATTAGTTTCCTTGGCCTACATAAGCCCCAAAAATAAAATAATGTGCTAATCTTCTAACTTTTGGTGACAAGCCCGCCAAACTAGCTCACAAATGAATGAATATGCCTCGTAAGAGGTCAAATGGTGAATAATACATGTCATAGAGTCCCCTAAGAGGCTTGATGAGGTCCATGGGAGCCATAATGAAGAGTAGGACCCTCAAAAGTGATGGACAAGGGGTTGGTCCCTTGTTCTCCAAACAATAAACCTATGGTGCTCCCAATGGGTATGGGGGCACAATCATAACCTCATGGGCCTCCAAATGGTCAAAGATGCCTATAGATCGTCTGCGAGGGCTCTGATGATGGTGTAGAGGATGCCACATCATCCTATGAATCCTGGGTTAGCTGCCAAGTGCATGGTACATCTGTGGGGTTGACTGGGCAAAGGTGAACGAGGTGCATCTTCCTCGTCCAAATGGGAGTATCTCGAGCATATTTGACCATCCTCGGGGATCCATGGAGTGCTATTTACTATTGTGGAGGTCCATGGCTCTCAACACACGCCCTACATGTGCCAATGTGGCCCTCTAGAGGATTAGAACTCTATATAGTGAGACCAAACCCAAGATGGAGACCATCTTCAATCCTACATAAGATACAATGCATCCCCTAGCCTTCCAATACAACAAGTCAATAGAGAAATCGAGTAAATGAGCTTACCAACAATGGACCACGGGTGGGGACTTCATAATGGTCTGCCCTTCCACAATGGGCTTCGGGATATGCCAGTGTCTCTTAAACCCCAAATGGGGTTGACCAAGTATCCTATTAGGTGGTTTCTACTTCTAAAGGGGATAATATGTTCAAGGTACATCCTTCAAAAGGTGGTGGCATGTGACAGATAGCTGAATGAAGTAGGAGATGAGAAGCGACAACCCTCAGCCACATGCTGGGGTACAAGGGTAGCTAATACAAGGGAAGCCCACACTTGGGTTTATAATGTATAGGGAGGAGCAATCGTGGTACATGAGGTTCCCCAACCTTGATTTTTTAACCCTTCTTTATATGTATTTTTCCTTTTTATGATTTTCTTTGATTAACTGCTCGGGGCTCAAGGGGTAAGAGCATGATGTATAAGATATAGTAGTGAATACCCCCTTTTAAGGTAGGGCAGTTCATTGCCCACTAGGGGTTGGGACAATCATGGGTTTCTATATGATGAAGGAGGCTCATAGAACCTGTAGGGGCCAGGATGATTGGGTAGAGCTCATGTATTGGTTTTTGCCCACGTGCTAAATTTGTTTGTCTCAGCCATCTTTTGCATTTTGTGGTACATTTTCCCATTGAATGTGGCCAAATATGCTTTTATCTTTGTTTTTAGCTGTATTAACCTTCGGGGTATCATTCCAGGCCTGACCCAAGATGTGAGCAAGGGGAAGGGGTGAGCTAACCCTATGTGGACCTAATAGAGGAATGTGGACCCAGGTGGGAGAAATGATGAATGGAGTAATAATGAGTGGAAAGGGGGTAATATAAGCGGATAAGGGAGCGGGGCCACGCAACCAAAATCGAGGTTTCATGTGAAATACCATTCCTAAAGCCAAATGGTAAGTAAAAGAGATCCCACGAGATTAGATTCCAAGGTTAATATCCAAAAGGGGTTTAGGGGACAGGAGGACAGACCTAGCCCATTCTTTTCGTCGAATCCTCCCATTGATCCATGCGTAGAAGTGTCCATGATAAGCAAACTACAATACTCAATTACCAAATGACAATACATTCCTTCAATTTCGGGACACCCACCTTCAAACATATGATCATGACTGATGGGCGAGGGACCACATGGCTGGCTCAGGTGGCGGAGAAACGACACAGTGAGCTAGTTGGTTGCTGCAAGGGATTGCTCGATATCGAATGAGGACCATCTTGTTGAAATACAAATTTCTCCTAGGGATATCACTCACAAAATGGTGGGTAACAAACCCCAATTTTGGTGAGGGTTGTGTCAGATTGTCATCTCTCTCTTGATCTCTACCTCGTAGAAATTCTTGAAATCATTGGAGTTGTATACTACCAATATTTTGATCTCAAGACCTTAATCCTCTTGCTTGTCTGGTTCTCCACTTGGGCCTTGCACTCTTAGAACTGATCGAAGCTCTCATCCTTGGTCTTCATGAAGAAGAGCTAGGTTTTCCTGGAATAGTCATCAATGGACATAAATAGTACTGTGCTCCCTATACTGATGTGCAATATTCCTAACAGAAAATTAAGTGAGTAATGGAAACACGCACTATAACAGCAACTAGGAAATTCAACACATACGCTGGAAATCACAACACAGGAGGAAATGTACCAAAACTCTAATCCATTTTATTTATTTCCAAGCAAATAGAGTACAAATGAGTATGAAAGAGGAACCTGGGTCTGTTACAACAAGCAAATCCAAACCCAAGTGATGATCAAGTTGCCCAAATGTCACATGAGCTCCCCACCACAATTTTGCACTAGCCCATAAAATTATTGCCATTGCTGCTGTAGGTGAGCTGAGATTTTGGCCCTCAAATCTACTCCAAAAATTCTGCAAAATTAAATGTAGGCTCTCCACACCAGCTCCAACAAAACCAATAAATATCTCACTTGCCCAAGTGGTGGAAATGGTCTTGGGGTAAATTACGTCCTCCTCCAACAACTTATGTTGCTAACTGCTGAATGGAACTAGGAATTCTGCCCTCAAAAGTGCTGAGAAAATTCTATAAAATTAATCCTAGCCTGCTGTCACCAAACCCACAAAAACCCATAAAGTATTTGGGTTGAATCCACCAACCCCCGGTGACCCCCAACAAGTGTAAATTGCTCAATTTGGCCAGAAAATGCTCTACAGTTTAGATCTTGCTAAATTTGGGCCAAATCTCCCTCTGAGAAATCGTCCCTAACTCCTGCAAATTTCTCCCCTCAATCACCAAGCAGATCCCAACTCGAATGCTCCCCAAATTCTGAATCTCTGCAAGTGCACAAAAGCTGCCAGTAAATGCCTATGTAGACCCTGAAATAGATAAATTCGGTCCTCCAAAATGCAGCAGTCTCGACCTTGTAAGTCCCCAAGTAAATATTAGAATAATACTATTTTAGTTTAATGCTCATTCTCTTAGCTGTTGCCAATTTTATTCTTTTAGCAGTTTCTTAGATGAAACTGATTCTTTACATAGAAACTTGATGTTTCTATCTTTGTAAATATCTCTGTATTATTATTGAGTATTGTTGCTCAATTAATTCAATCAACTCATTTGGAAATCCATATGCATGTTTCGCACTGTTTTATGGTATCGGAGCCAGAAAAAGAGATTTCTTGAGCAGTTATTCTCTGCATCCTAATCTCGTGAGTTCTTTCTGTCAATCCTTTCTAAGGTCGAGCCCTCTGTAAGCCAGATAGCCTACACTGAGTCTTAGCTTCGGCTCTGCTCATTGTGGTAAAAGCTTATAGTCGTCTATCTCGATACAAAAGTGGATTCTTGGTTTTGTGGAATTACGAGAACCGAGGGTTCTTTGTTTGTGCGAATTCCAATTTTTTTTTAGCGGAGCGGATCCCAGTTGTTGGCGTCAATCTCAGAAGATTACGTGTGAGCGTTTTTTTGCTGCCGTTGCCCGTTTTTTTTCCAGATCTGCTAACCGATTTGGCAGCTTCAGTTACAAGGTGAAGAAAGGACAATATCCTCGGAAGGAAAACTCCATTGGCGGCACTGTTTACAGGGCAGTTGATGCAACTATAAATTCCTGGTGCACGACACCCACACCAGATCACTGCCCGTGTCCATAATAAGCAACAGATCCTGTGCGGGAGTGCCGAGGTAGAATTTAATTGAAAAGCCTCTGAAGCTGCTAGCGTAGAAAGATTCTCCCGCGCGTTCCTTTCCTTTGCTCATCTTGCGGTGGCCATGATTCATTCCACGCTTCCGCACCCGGGCTCGATCCTTGTTGGCTTCCACCAACTTGGCGAGTCTCGTGTATTCTTTCTCCAGCGTGACAACGTTTTATAGCGTGACCGTGTGCGACTATTCCAGTTTTGTTATCACGCAATAAATTTCGTGCCACAGTCAGCAGCGTGACAGTGTTTTATAGCGTGACCGTGTGTGACTATTCCAAGTCTGTTATCACGCAATAAATTTCGTGCCACAGTCAACGATTCTATCTCAGGCAACGCCAAGCGATTACACTATATCAGGTATATCGTATGTGGTATATTCATAAACAGGTATATAATATTACATTTGTGTATTGTTCAACATTCCGTCATTTTATGCTTAGTCAGCACTCGGCCCCACCGATTTGTGCCTCTGTCAGATGTTTTAGCAGTCAAAATTCACCTAAAATTTCAAACTATTAGACCTCTGACTTCCCTTTGATGACAATGCATTGAAAATACCTCAAAAATATGTGTTGGAAATGCTTGTTGAACCCTCTCGGTTTATGGGCACTGCTGAAAGTCAGTTATTTTGGTAAAAGATAGTGTTATACATAATTCCTTGAACCCGCCTCTCAGACCAATTTCTGGTTATATCTATCAGTTTGCAAATTTGTGCCGAATTTTTTTGGTATTTCCTGTGCCTTGGGAAACTTGCAGATGGCTTCGCTCACCAATCTGATGTTGGAAGGTAGCCAACGCTTTAATGGCACAAATTATAACATCTGGAAACAGAGAATGTTGACCATTTTTGAATATAGGCGTCTTGATCAGCTCGTTCTCAACAAAGAACTCCGTCCTGGTACAACTGGCACTGATCAAGATAAGTTTGATGATCGAAATCGAGAGGCTGTTATGCTCCTCAAGCTATCTGTGACTGATGATCAGTTACCGTAGACTCCTTCTGGCAAGACAGCTGTCGAGATCTGGCAACAGTTGAAGGAATTACACGAGACATCCGACAAGAGCAGAGCTTTCTTTCTTAAAAATCAGTTGTTCTCCATCATGATGGACGAACATATGTCTTTACAGGAACATCTCAACAAGATTAAAGACATTCGAGATCAGCTCGAATCCATTGGTCGCACCATGGAGGAAGAAGATATGGTAGTCATCACTCTGAAAAGTCTACCACAATCTTATGAGCACTTTATCGAAACACTCAACATTACCGCCACTAGTGTTGATCTGAAGTTTCAAGAATTATGCACCAAACTCATGCAGCAGGATCGTTGGAAACAACAGTTTGGTAGTGGTGCAGCATCAGCCTCCTCAGAAAATGCTTTTGCTGCCAAATATCAATCCTCTCAGTCCTTTCAGCAGAAAGGTTCTTCTCAGTCTTTTGATCCTGCTAGGAAGAAAAATGTGCAGTGTAATTATTGTCACAAGTTCGGCCACATGAAGAAAGATTGCCGACAGAGAATTGCTTCTGAACAGAAGAAACAGGGAGGGCTTCATCAGACAGCGAATGTTGCAGAACATTCCGAGTAGATAGACTCTGCCTTTTACGCCTTTATGGCTAAAAGGTCTTCAGATCATATTCCATCATTTGCTTGGTACATTGACTCTGGTGCATCACGCCATTTCTCTTGCAGGCGTGACTGGTTTATTGACTTCTCATCTTTCAGTGATTCCGTGGTATTTGGCGGAGGTGAAAAATACACAGTGGATGGCAGAGGTACAGTTCAAATCCAGTCTGGTGGGCGCACACTCATCTTCCTGAATGTGTACTATGTTCCTGGGATGGAAATTACTTTGCTGTCTGTCAGTCAGATTATGAGGAACTCTTCTCAGCTTGATGTAGTATTCAGTGCGCACAAATGCTCTATTATAGACAGGGAGACTAGTCTTACAGTTGCTGTTGGTCTAGAAGATCATGGTTTATACAGGCTTCTTGACACTGGTGATTTTCCAGAAGTGGCTCTAGCAGCTCGTATTTCTCCCATCAGAACTCTATGGCATCAGCGATATGGTCACCTAAACATGCAGTATCTCTCTCAGCTTTCTCAGGACGGACTTGTGTCAGGGTTACCTGACATTCAGACTTAGCAGTTGGGCGTATGCGGCGCTTGTCAAGCTGGCAAACAACATCGTTCTTCATTTACGAATGGAGAATCTTGGCGCGCATCTAAGGTACTCCAGTTAATTCATGTTGATATTTGTGGTCCTATGAATACATCTTCTATCACTGCTTGCAAATATTTTTTGCTTATTGTAGATGACTTCAGTAGGAAGATGTGGGTATATTTTCTAAAATATAAATCTGATGCATTTAGTATATTTCAGAAGTTTAAAACCTTAGTGGAAAAAGAGTCTAGCTGTAATATCATGACTCTTAGGACAGATAACGGGGGGAGGGGGGGGGGATTTTGTTCTTCTGCTTTTTCCAACTTCTGTGATACTCATGGCATAAAATGCCAGTTCACTACTCCGTACACTCCTCAGTAGAACAGTGTTGTTGAACGCCGCAACCGCACGGTTGTTGAAATGGCTCGCTCCATGTTACAACATAAGAATGTTCCAAACAAATTCTGGGCTGAAGCAGTCTTTACTGCTGTTTATCTTCTTAACCAATCACCTACTCAGGCTGTTAAAGGGAAGACTCCCGAAGAGGTTTGGTCTGGCCATAAGCCGAAGATCAGTCACCTCAAAGTTTTTGGCTCAATTGCATATGTTTGGATTCCAGCTACTAAGCGCTCTAAGTTGGATTCCAAAAGCCAGAAACTCATGATGACAGGGTACAATGATCATCACAAGGCTTACAGACTAATAGATATAGCCACTGGTCGTCTTAACTTCAGTTGGGATGTGGTATTTGATGAAGACAGAGGCTTCTTTCAGTCTTCTTCTTCTGAGAAGTGGTCTAAGGATCAGCCACACAGTGTTCTTCTTCCAGTAAGTCCACCTGATGGGAGGGATGATGCAGCATCAGCGTTTGATAATACACTACCTGAACTTCCTCTGGAAAATAACCCTTCTCTTGCTGTTTATATTGTTTCTGAACCTTCTCCATCTCCTCCTAATATTGGTTCCTCTACTTCTCGGCCAAAATGGTGGGCTAAAACCATTGGTGATCTCAAGGATGATGAACTCCTTGAAGGACGAACTTCTAGACATAAGAGCAAACAACAGTCTACAGTAAACTTTGCTCTTATGGCTAATCTACACAGTATCTTTGAGCCTCAAACTTACTCAGAGGCTAAGGGAATATCTGAGTGGGAACAGGCTATGGAAGCTGAATTCCAAAGTCTTCAGAAAAATCACACATGGACCCTTTCTGATCTTCCTGAAGGGAAAAGGCCCATTAATTGCAAATGGGTATATAAAGTGAAATACAAAGCCAATGGAACTCTAGACAAGTATAAAGCTCGTCTTGTGGCTCGAGGATTCTCACAGAAGGAAGGCATTGACTATGAGGAGACTTTTGCTCCTACAGCCAAAATGAGTACCATACGGCTTGTCCTTGCCCTAGCAGCTCAGTTTAAATGGAAAGTTCATCAGATGGATGTAAAAAGTGCTTTCCTAAATGGTGACTTACAGGAAGAAGTCTACATGACACAGCCTCCAGGATTTAAGATTGCCGGTCAAGAACAGAAAGTGTGTAGATTAGCTAAAGCTCTCTATGGATTGAAACAAGCTCCTCGGGCTTGGTACATGAAAATTGATTAGTACCTGACAGATCATGGTTTTCAGCGGAGCCCATCTGATGCAAATCTGTATATCAAGCATATGGTGATGATATCTTGTTTGTGGTTGTCTATGTAGATGACCTTATCATTACTGGTAGCTCTGCACATTTGATCCATGGGATCAAACAAGACTTATGCAGAACCTTTGATATGACAGACTTGGGACTTCTTCACTACTGTCTGGGGATTGAAGTTTGGTAGACTGAGAATCACATCTTTCTCTCTCAGTCCAAGTATGCCAAAAATCTTGTGGACAGGTTCAGAATGTAGGATTGCAAACCAGCCACGACTCCTATGGAACTAGGGCTCAAACTTTCAGCTCAGTCATCCTCTCTTCCTGTGGATGAAACTTTATTCAGGCAATTAGCAGGCAGTCTCATCTACCTTACTGCCACCAGACCAGACATCAGTTTTGCAGTGAGCTATATTTCCTGCTTCATGTCCGCTCCTAAAGTTGATCATTGGATAGCAGCAAAGCGTGTACTACGATATGTGCGTGGCACTTCTGATTATGGACTCCTATACGCTCGCAGTTCCGATCCTATACTTAGTGGTTACACAGATTCTGACTGGGCCGGTTCAGTTGATGATCGTAAATCTATAGCTGGGTATGTGTTTAGTCTAGGATCTGGTGCTGTCACCTGGACTAGTAAGAAGCAGCAAGCCGTGGCTCTCTCCTCAACAGAAGCAGAGTATCGAGGAGCAGTTAAGGCATCCTGTGAGGCAGTTTGGCTTCGACGTATGCTTACAGATATGCATGCTTCCTAGACAGGTCCTACTTCCTTGTTTTGTGATAATAGGGAGTGCTCAAACTTGCCAAAAATCCCGTCTTTCATGAACGAACAAAACATGTGGAAACTCATTGCCACTACATTCGCCAGCTTGTTGAAGACGGATCCGTTCAGTTGAGATATGTTCCCACAACAGAGCAGCCTGCAGACATCTGCACCAAGCCTCTTGGTCCTGATAAGTTTGTAAAATTCAGGGGGTCTATTGGTGTTGTAAATAGATTGAGCATTAAGGGAGGGTATTAGAATAATACTATTTTAGTTTAATGCTCATTCTTTTAGCAGTTTCTTAGATGAAACTGATTCTTTACATAGAAACTTGATGTTTCTATCTTTGTAAATATCTCTGTATTATTATTGAGTATTGTTGCTCAATCAATTCATTAATTCATTTGGAAATCCATATGCGTGTTTCGCACTGTTTTAAGGCTCTACATCAAATATAGGGATTTGTGCAAGGTGATACTTCAATCTATAAAACCCCCCGACATATGATGCCCACACTACTTGCAACTCAAGTTTATTCTATCAAACCCTCCATTAGGTTCACTAAATTCCCACAGAGGGACGAATTTTCTTAGCATGTTTGTAACTTGGTTGAACTTTTGACTCTTGAGTTTTAAATTTGTAAGATGAAGTTTGAACTTTGAACTTTGAAGTTGGATGGTGAACCTATGGTAAAATAAGGATTGCAAATTACAAAAATAAAAAAAAAATTACATACATGAGTAACATGGCAAAACACATTGAATTTTTGACAATTTAACAAACAAAAACACCATCAAATCAACTCAAAAATATTTGATAACCAATGGGTTATCCAAACCCAACCATAAAAAAAAATAAAAATAAAAAAATTGGTGCATACCGGTTTTCCATAGAAAATTGATCCTCTCCTCCTTAGCTCTCAATCCACCAGGGTTTTTGAGTTATTTTTCTCGTCCAATCAGCTCCCAATTGACCAAGGTTTTTCTCCTAGGTCACTCCCAATCCACTGCTGCCACTGTCTGTCGAAATGTATTAAAAAAAATTTCGTTTTTTGGTGTTATAAACATGTTGTCTACCGCCCCGACGATAACAATGCCATCGAATCACGATAATTTCATTTTTATCGCGATTTTTTTTAAATTATCACGATTTTTTTCCGAAAAAATCGCAAAAAAAGAACGCATAAAAATCTGATGATAAAATCGTTGAATTATAAAATCGAGATAATCTGTTAATATCGCTATAAAATCGTGATTTTCGCATCACTGGATCAAATGTGTGATTGTGGTGTTCAAAGTATTAATCCTATTACCCGTGGAGGAATTTTGTATATATGTCATGGGCATCAGGTTTCATCAAAAGTGTTATTTGAGAATTACGCTAATGCAATGAACTCCTTGCAAGAAGTTTTGGCATAGGTCAATCATAATAGTATGGGTGGGTCCATAGAAAAAGGTTGCTAGAGAGTTATGCTAATGTGATCAATGTTGCAATTCTTTTGGGATAGGTATACCATAATGGTATCAGCAGGATTTGGATTTTTTTTAAACCCTGTTTTAACTTTTTGTACTTTGGAGGAGCTCTTGGATGAGTATTACTATGTTGGTAGAATTCTCAAATTTGTTATATACCCAAAGATGTAGGAATTTGATTGTCGATTATGCAAATGTTAATGTTTTCAGGGTCCTATGGACAAAGGATTGTCAAGTGCTATAGCTCTTTGATATATGGAAGAATTTCCAACAATACTACTTGGTTGAATCTTTCATGATGCTAATTAAGCAGGATAGACTGTACCCTTGGCCATACTACCTAAATCCCTAGTATGTGAGATTGTTCTCCTTGAGTTTTACTCCACAGATATAGCAACATAATGGCTGAGATGTTTTATGTATGCCTAGTTTTAGCCTTTAGGTGCATCAAAGGGCTTTTAATATAATTGAGGCTATGTGAAAGATCGAATGTGTAGATAGATGATGTCTACTGCTATTTAAAAGTGCACCAATAAAGGTTATAAGGGTTTCCAACCCGGTGATTCCACTTTTATTCACTGCATTCATTTTTTTTCCCAACTCTAGGTTTACCAATTGAATGACAAGTCTCTATGTTTAAAGACATTTTGGAACACATCTTTAGCCTAATTTTTTCTCCTAGAATCTAGGTGCAAGCTGGCTCAGGAAAGAGATTTGTTACCTTTTAAAATGTATGTAACCATATGGCATAATGGAACATGAACAATATTTTGTAAATATAAATGTAGAATGGAAAATACAAGAGACAATGAGATTAAACCTATATACTAAGACAACCCTATAAATTAAGTGGCTGGTAAACGGCGATATGAATGAATCTATTATAGGCATCAACACACTTACCTTATGACATCTCACATTTGCCAACATTAAAAAAATCATAAAAGAGTTAACTAAATTATAAGTTTATTTTAAATAATAATAATTATTATTATTGTTATTTATTATTATAAGAAAAATTAATATATGATTTAAACATATATACATTAAAAAAAATGTTTGAAGATTCTCAATCATGGAGATTCACCCTCACTTTATTATGGAGATTCTTAAGTTGTTAATAGGCTTTGTTACAATACCATGGGCCAATACCATGGCTTATCAATACCATCTGTCAAAAAAACATAATTCATTTTAAAAGTCAAAATATTTTATATATATTTTATTTTAATTTAAGTTTATCACATTTTTTAAATTAAATTGAAAAGAAGAAATGGCATAACTACCTTTGAAATAAATCTAAACCATATATCACTGACCTGTAAAAATATTCCATGAATATTCCATAAGGTTAAATTCTTACCATTCACCTATTAATTACTGATAATTAAATAAATTCTAGAAGCCCTATTCCAAAATAGACATGCCCAATAGCATAAATATAAACCTTGTATCAATAATTTCAGAAGAGAAAGCAATGTTCACAAGCCTCTTTGAGGGGACAACTTCTTTTGAGTAGAGCTGTGATACAATGACAATCCTTGACAAAACATTACATAGCTCTCTAACTCCATAAATATAATTTTACTAGCAAAACCCCAACTAATTGTACCATCAATAATGAGTACAAACTGCTAATGGGCCTTATTTAATAAAGACGACCTTTTTACATTACGCAATTACCCGCTAGCAATCTAATGGGCCTTACTGAAAGATGGTCTTCTGTATTAATTAACAAACTTATAATTGCTAAAATAGGGAGCTTATTATTATTATTATTATTATCATCATCCAATTTTAAGGTCACGGTCAAGCCAGACACCAAATTGGTGTATGGGACCCCCTTGTTTGTGGGACAAGGGACCCACCTCCACACAGCGATTTGACAGCTAAGTCTATGAAGGCATGCATACTCTACCCCCCTCTGGTTTTGAACCTGTGATCTCTTAGGAGGAAACACATGATTGTGCCCTAACATAACATCTATGATAGGAGGCGAGGGGCAGTTCGTACAATTCTGTAGCTTGGCTCATTTATTTATGCACCTTGATGTGTCTTTTTGTGCAATAATGTAATATAAGCGGCATTTTCAGAAAAAGTGAAAGAAACAAAGAATAACTACCAAAGGGCATACCATGCATGGCGAATCACAGTATTGTCAATGTTGTGGTGTTACCTTGACTCTATCTTGCTTGGTTCATTGCCTGAAGTAGTCTACTAACGAGTTATAAGTGTAATGTGGCAGTGCAAAATAACATGGAAATAAAAGCTTGGGGAAATCATTGTAATTTGTTATGCATGTTATGTTAGTTTAACAAATTTTTCGTTCTGTGAAATACTTCAAGGGAATTGATACCTCCCCAAATATCAGAAGGAAGTTATAAGTAAGCTGACTATTATATTGAATATGAAATTGCCCCCTTCAGTTTCAACATCATCAAGCAACCTGCTTAGAATTATTATCATGCATTCTTATCTGGTTTTTGCAGGTGACACCCCGATTGAAAGAATTAAGATTGTTCCAACAACAACAAGAAACCACGTCTCAAGTTATACTAGAGCCTAGTCCAATTGGTCAAAAGGATAATATTGCCAAATCTGTTACAAAAAAAAAAGATACACATCGGGCTTCAAGTAAATCGTCAAATAGCTTGCAGGCATCAAGCAAAAGAAAGACCGGTGTAGGATTCAATGATGGAAAGGACGGATTCAAACGGCAGAAAGGTGCACACGGAAAGGCTCTTTCATCTGTAGTTCCTGATAAAGGAGAAGAATTGGGTTTGAGTAACCATGATGGTAAAGACAGGGATACTGTATCTCAGGAGCTTGTACATGGGGAAGCAGATCAGCAGACAGAGGTTGATAATTTGAATTCAGTAGAGCAACCAGTCTACACAGATCAGTGCACAGCATTTCTCTCTAACCTTTCCTTTGAGGTAAGTCATTTACATCCTTTGTTTAAGGCAGGGACGTATGTATCCAAAGTTTTGGTATAATGTAATCTACTGCTTTCAGGTAACAGAAGAACAATTACGCCAGTTCTTTAGTGATACTGGTGGAGTAATGGCTATCCGCTTGTTAAGGGATCGCTTTTCTGGAAAACCTAGGGTATGTGTGATAGATTTTGTTGGTTACTTCAGGTTGGCATTGTAACTGGGAAAAAGGAGTCAACAGTCGCATATGGGCTTATAGGTTTATAGTAGTGTATTTTTAAGTTTTGGGTTTGTTGATACGGGTTGAGATAACATTCTTTTTTGAATTGACATGTTCATCTGCATTTCTATTTTCTTGACCAGGGCCTTGCATATGTTGACTTTGAAAATGAAGAAAAACTTTCTGCAGCTGTGGGAAAGAATAGACAGGTGTTACTAGGCAAAAGGGTCAGTATTGCTCGGTCAAATCCAAAACAAAGTAAAAGAGAACGGCCAGGACGAGGACGCATCACAGGTGGTCGAGGCAAGTTGTTTATAAATGTTTAATCCATTTTTTTCATTCTAAACTTGCTTTATTATGCATTTATGCACCTGAGAGATCTGGTACATATACTTTTGGATTCTTAATTGTTCTTTAATTTTTAAAAAATTTAGGGTCAGTCATCTCAGAAGATAGTCTGAAACTCAAAGATAACTGTGGTTGTCCAAGATTGTGATTTTTTCAAAAAGATTTTCATGTCTCAAATTGGTCACACATGGTATTTTTTAGTTGAGTTTAATAAAAAAATCTTGAAGTTGTTAGATTGCTTTACTTCATGTAAATTGACAATTTGTACCCATGTAGCCAGCCACCTTTATAAAGTGAGACTTTGAACTCTAATTCGGCATTACATAGCTTTTTTTGACTACCATTCTTATAGATGCATCAAAATATGTGATGTGGGACCAGAGAAGTCAAGAATACACAAGCAAGTCTGGTCCAACAAACAAACTCAGTCCCAACAATAAACTCAACTCCGACAATTAAACTCGGCTTCCAGCAAAATACTTGGCCATAATCTTGGCCCAACAAATGAAATTGGCCTCCAGTAAATAATCTCGGCCCAGTAAATGAAATCGACCTCTAGTAAATAATCTCTGCCTAGCAAATGAAATGAACCTCTAGTAAATAATCTCGGCCCTAGTAAATGAAATCAGCCTCCAGTAGATAAAAACTTGGACTCCAGTAATTTCGGCCTCCAAAATGATGACTTCGACCTTTAATGAATTCAGCCTCCAACAATTAACTCAGCCTCTATGGGGAACTTGACCTCAATGAATAAATTTGACCTCCAGCAATATACCTTGAACTTGCAGTGACAATGACCAAAGCTCAGAAAATTAACCCTTTAGCTAAGGGTCTTTCCTCTGGAAAATCTGCTCCAGCGTCCAAACACCTGGAAAATCTATTGTCTACACGTGAAAAATCTAAAGTAATCTCCTCAAAGAGCTAACTAGGGTGGCACTCGAAGTTCATCAAAATCAGCTGAGAGTTTCGCTTGAAACTCTTGTATGAGACTCACTTGAAACTCTTGTATGAGACTCGCTTGAGCCAAATTGATCTTCAAAGTAATGATGGATAGAATAGAATGATTGAGAAGTGACCCCCCTCTCCCTTTTTCAAGATTTGCTGGATCGTTTACTAACCTTCTAGTTGTTGAAAAACGAAGTGAAAGTAGAATTTCTAAACTACTGATAATTATTTGTGAAAAATATTAGATTTTTCTTTGCAACTTATCTCACTTCAACAAATAATTACACTTCAGAAATTAAACGAACAGTAAGGAGAAAGAAGAGATTGCAATGCACAATAACAAGAGAGACCAGAATTAGGTGAAAGACCAAAGCAAAACCCTACAATAGGTTATATATCTCAGATTAGTGCCATGACCCACAGAGTAATACCACAGACTCAGATCAGGGTTATCGACTCCAGATCAAGTTGCAGAACATCAGATAAAGCCACAGAACTTTGGATCAAGTCACAGAACTTTGGATCATAGCCACAGAACTTCGGATCAAGTCACAAGACTTTGGATCATAGCCACAAAACTTCAAATCAGCTTACAGGACTTCAGATCAAACGACAGTAGAGAACAAACTTTGTTTCTATGCCTTATGAACATGAACTATTTCAGACTTCCATGAATGAGAGAATATACTTCTTTGTTGCACAATATTTTCCCTTGTATCCTTTCTTTCTGGCCTTTGGATAGGATCTCATATCGAATAGAAGATGATCATCAAATTGCATCTTGAGGAGAATGAAAGAGGTCTATTTATAGTGATTGAAGTTTTGAACTGATCTGAAAGGGTGTGACTCATGGGGCAGGCCGACTTGCCCCCTTTTGAAACCGACATAGCACTTGTGAAGCCTCTTGTTTCGTTACAATTAAAGAACAGTTTTTCTTCCTTCAATGCCATGTAATGTATGGCTAACAAAATTTATTTTGACCATTATGAAAGCATGAAGAACATGCTAGCAGGAAATAATAATTCATTTTTTCAAATTACAATGATAATAAATATTTCATTAAGATCGACCATAGCTACATTTTCAACGCTCCCTCTTAGCTAGGAAGGTATTCATAAGCACAGTGAAAATGTAATACAAGTTGAAAAGGTTCTCCAAGACAAGATCAAGATTATATCAACATCATCAATGGATTACTAACATCACCACCTATTACCAAATCACCATGGTACTCTTCATGCATGCTCTCCCCAAGAGACGCCAATCAACTAGTGTCTCATAACCATGGTACCATTATAAAAATTAATTAACTATTACTGCAGAATTAGAGTACTACCTTATCCATGCATGGTAATAATAAGCTCCCTCTGAGATTAGATCTAGATGTTGGGGGGCTCCTATCCAACCAAGTAGCCTCGAACCCCAATTCTCCTATACATGTCACTATACTTGACTTAAGGACTACAACCCTACCCAGGTGTTTGGTTTGTGGATAGTAGAGCATCTCATCACATCACTAGATCTCGAGACATTTTCACTAAGATGACGAAGGATCCTAAAGATTAAATGTAGAGCTTGGTGATAATACCAAGTATGCAGGGAAGGGCATTGGAATCATTGTGTTTTAGATGAACTGAGGAGGTATCATGGAGGTGAATGAAGTTTTGTTTATATCAGATTTGGAGAAGAATCTCCTGTCAGTTTCAGCCATTGAGGACAGAGGGCTAGATGCCAGCTTCATGGGGAGTGAAGTGGCTATTGGGCTGAAAGGTGCTGATCCCAGCAAGAGGCGAGTAATTGGGAGAAAGGAGAAGAATTTCTATTTGTTGAGAGGAAGCTAGTGAAGGCTATCATACATGAGAGTGATAGCCAAAGTGAGCTTTGGCACAGGAGGATGGGACACCTACATTATAGGGCTCTTGCTATGTTACAGAGAATAGTTACAATTTTTTCAAAGATTAAGGTGGACCAAGTGGGAGCGTGTAAGGGTTGTGTGCTTGACAAGCAAGCCAAGGTTACTTTTCCTCACATTGAGACTATGTCCAAGGGTGTGTTGGACTTGGTGCATTCAAACATTTGTGGTCCTATGTTAGTTGAATAAATCACATGGTCATTGTAATTTGCAACATTCACAGATGCTTTTTCCAAGAAGACTTGGGTCTAATTCTTGAAGACCAAGGGTGAGGTATTTGGTTGGTTTGAAGATTTTAAAGCTCTTGTGGAGAACCAAACCGAGAAAATGATGAAGGTGTTGAGATCAAATAATTGGGGTGAGTATACCTCCAATGATTTCTAGGTTTTTTTAGGGAAGCGGGGATCAAGAAGCTCACAGTACATTACAACGATCAACATAATGGGGTTTTTGAGAGGAAAAACAGGACCATAATGGAGGCAGTGAGGGCAATGACATATGACCAGGAATTTCATATGTTTTTGTGGGCAAAGGCTTGCAATACAACTATGTATTTATAAAATAGGAGTCCTCATAGGGTGTTGGAGGATACAAACTACTGGGGAGATGTTTGCAAAAGTGATGCTAGAGGCAAGTCGTCTATGCATCTTTGGTATTCCAATTTATGTTCACACTCCTATGGAGAAAATGATTAAGATGGAGCTCTTGTCAAGAAGGGGTATATTTGTGGCCTAAGTGAGGTCTCAAAGGCCTATCGAGTCTACATTCCATAGTAGAGGGGAGTTATCGTCGGTCGGGATGTTAGATTTGAGTACAATGGGAACTTTAGGAGGTCCCATGAGAGAGAGCCAGTAGGGGTAGAGGATCAGGAGCAAGAGGCTCCTAATGTTGAACATGGACTAGCAGCACCAACAACAAGGACACAACTTGTAGATTTAGAGGAGGAACAACTTGTTCCTTAGCACTCTACTAGGAGAAGGATGAGATGGGATGAACAGACCTTGAGGGATGTTGTGGAGCATGTGGATGCTCTTAGCAGTACTTTCAAGAAGAGCAGACCACCAATGAGATTTTCTAGTTATTTGGCCTTCTCAAGTAACGTCAATGAGCCCAAGCCTTATACCTTTAAGGAGGCTGTAGATGTGTAGGTTTGGAGGGATGCCGTAGTGGAGTATAGCTCCATCACAAGGAATAGTGTGGGACATGGTGCCAATAGTAGAGGGAAAGTATGTGGTCACTTTTTGATTGATCTTCAAGATCAAACATGTAGCTATTAAGAAATCTAGAGGTAACACATTAGGTAATTTCTCTTACTTTGATAACTTCATGTGATGTATTTTTCTTAACTCGATTAGCTTCTACTTTAACTTAATTATTATTGTGTTTATATCATCAAACAACGCCCAAACCATGAAGATCAATGAGACAAGAGGACACAAGATATAGGTTATCAGCCAGGGCCAAAACCTCTCCTCTTGAGAGGAAAGCCCACTAGAATTCTTCTCTTCTTAAGACTTACACAATGTTCAGATGACAAATTCCAAGATCTAAGACCCTTGTTAAAGACCCCTCCAAGACCAAGTCAAGCCTCTTCTTGATTAACTTTCTTCCAACTATTTTGACCTAGCAACTTCCAGCAACTTCGGCAACTTCCAGCTACCTCAACAACTTTCCAGCACTTTGACTTGTGCAACAACTTTCTAGCACTTCGACTTGCCTAACAACTTTGCATCACTTCGACTTGCCAACAACTTTCCAGTACTTCAACTTGCCCACCAACTTTCCAGCACTTCGTCTTGCCCACCAATTTTCCAGCACTTCGACTTGCCCACCAACTTTCTAGCACTTTGACTTGTCCAACAACCTTCCAACACTTTGACTTTCCTAGCAAATTTCCAACACTTCAACTTTGGTTTAATAAGGTTATCCTAATCTTCACACGTTTGAGGAGAAGATAGTCCAAAAGCAATATTCAAAAATTGCGTTCCTTTAGTCCTCCCCTTCTTCGCTTTCCTTTCCTTCCTTGATCGAATTTCTTGTGATGAGTGAGTGCTCTTCAAGTGAGGTTGAAGTCTCTTATATATAGGCTTCACAAGGTGGTCGAATAGCCCTTCATGAAGCTGACTTGCTCTTTCATGTAGGCTGACTTGTTGCTACTAGTTTGACTAGGTCTTGGAGGGGTCTTCATGATACATTTGGCCATACAAAAAATTTCTTTATAAGATACAACATGCCCAAAAGGGTCTTAAATGTATGACAATGACTCTTTTGACTTCATCATTATATGACAAACCTAAAAGCACTCAATGGGTACTTGACCTACAAATAAATTTACCTTCAGCATGAAACCCATGCATCAAGAACAAAAATAACAAATTTCTTTTTCTCTTTCCATCAGATACATAAAATCATGATTACAGTTGACATTATAAGAATGAACCTAGTTACACATTTCAACACTCCCTCTTCACTAGGGAGGTATTCATAATCCATACATGGTACTTGGATATTCTCATATTGAAGAATTCTCATAAGAAGAGTCAGATTGGTAAGCCATCTCATAAGCTATCTTATCAACTTATATTAGAGCATCTCATCATACAAACCATCGTTGTCACATAGCAAGGCCTTGAATAACAACTATATCTCTCCACAAGATCAGAGCTCAATGTTGGCGAGACTAATGACTGATAGACACCATCATCATTGTCTCTCAAGGCACATACCCCACTCGTGTGTTTACAGGGTATGTCCTTTAGGACAATTCCTATCTTGGAATAACATATCCATAAGGAATTTCCTCTTCGACTACTCTTACCTATTGGATGCCCTACCACATCCTCAAAGAGTATCAGAATCAATCTCAGATGCTTGCCCAATCCTCCATTCTTTCTTCACAACATGAAGACAAGAATGATGTGTCTATCTCTCCTCATCTATGTCACCTGACAAGGGGAAACGAGACACGAAGGACACAAGTATTCGAGTGTCAGACATGAACACGTTGACCCCCCGGAACAAGACACGTTATTAAAAATTAGTTATTTCATACACATTCTCATTCATGATACAAATTCATTGATTTAAACATAAATCTTCTTCTAGATGTAAGTTTTACAAAGTAAACTGTAACATTATGCATACAAATACAACTGTGACATAATTCATATTCATCAACGATCCAATAGGAGAAAGACAATATACTGTAATTTTCTCATTAAGTCGTCAAAATAAAAATGTGTTACATAGGTAGTAGGAATGCCAATGGCAAATAGAAATAGCAAATACAAAAAAAATTGCAAGCCTCATGAGTCATCACTCCTCATCATCAAAATTAGCATCAATGTGCTCATCATCATGGTCACCACTGCTCTCCTTTGCTGCATCCTCCTCCTATGTATGCAATGTCATCTCTGCATCTGCTGATGTGGAGGATGACTCTACAATATCACCATCATCAAAAGTGATAAGCTCTAGCACTAGCTCATTAAGATCCAAGTTGGCCAATGCCAACTCAACATTGCTGTCCAAATCTATATCATCAGGAAAGACATCCCACATCTTTGTCTTTCCCTTCAACCACTCATCCCAGACATCTCACATCTTTGCCTTTCCGTTCAGCCACTCATCCCTCTGCCTGTGAATAAGACGAAGGTTGGTGTGCACATACACCGTTGTCTCTACCCTGGACTGCTCAAGTCTTCTCTTCTTGACACTATACAAATTCCCATATGTGCTCCAATTCATCTTGCAACAAGAGGATGAAGTCACCTGAGAGAGGAACCTCATGGCTAACTGTTGTAGAGGAGAGCTTGTTGCCCCATGAGTTGCCTACCAAGAATAGGACCTCTTACCCCCCCTTGCCTCTAAGAAGATCATGTCTTGCAAATCGACCATTGCCAATGGAAAACTCTGCAAAGGCATCCTCCATCTCATCAAGGGATGCTCTATCATGAAAAATATGCCTCAATGCATCTTTCATTTGCTGTGAAATTTTAGCATCCATGTGAGGAGGGAATTTGCAGGAAGGTCCACCATTCAGCCACTCATGGTTGTAGTATTTTGGGTTCAATTGGTGAGCCAAACAATGTAAAGGTGTGCAATTCTTGTCCCATATGCTAACAAGAATATCTTATATAGTGATGAAGAAGGCCTTTGATGATGTCTAATATTTGGGGCACTCACTCTGTAATATAATGCTCCTCGCAGACTCAATCATGGAATCCCATCCCTCATAAACCTCTCCTAGGATGGGTTGGTCTGTATCTGCAAATTGAAGCAAAGAAATGATGGGGTTCATGATCTAAATAAGTAGATCTACCCTCTCCCACCAAGCATCATTTAACACTGTGTCCTTTGTTGATTTGTGGTAGCATCGAATGTGCTCTAAGCTTCAAATTTTGCAGGGAGGCTTGGGAACATTTATTCCAAATAACCCAACAACCGTTTTGGGAAATTCTACCTAGAGATGATAAAATAATTAATATTTTTAATGGGATTCCTAAGTCTAAACTTAGGAAACTTAAAATATTAATGGGTATTAATCTAATCATGGGTGAAACTTCTAGAAAATGACACGGATCAAGCCAAAATGATTTGAGCCTTTGATTAGGTGTTAATCTAGGTCGTTGGTTGTCCAAAATGCCAAAACAACAATGCAAGGTGTCCAAAACGCTTGTGGATATTTAGCTTCCACAATCATGTCAGCAACCTTGCAAACAGGTGCATTATCTGTAATGATTTGCACACAAATCAACACCTACATCTTCAATAACTTTAATAAACAACTCACCCATATATTGTGCATCCTTGTATTGTTTAAGTGCAGCCACTGATTTCAAAAAAAACTGGACCATTCAAGGAAGACACCATGAATTTGATGAGTGGGTGTCGTGCTGGATCTGTTCATCCATCAGAATCAATGCTAACCCTAGATGTCGACAATGCTGATTTAATAGGCTCAAGCATTTTGTCCACCTCTTTCTTTACCTTCGTCAATAATGTGGTTCTAAGCTTCTCTGACCCAGGAGGCATATAACCTGATGGAGCCCCTTGACTTAGAGCTTGACACATCTCAATAAATAAAGGTGAGTGTGCAACATTAAAGGATATGAAGTTCTAGTAGAAAAGATGCAATGGTGAGATCAAGCTCTTCCTATTTCTCTTTCTGAAAAATCTTGTCCATTCGACAAATGCCATTGCCTTTCTTTTTGCTACTTGTCTCCCACTAGAATTCTCAAATGGAATTTTGTTGCTGCTTTTCCCCAAGAATGGATGGGGATCATCATTCCTGTTTTTTTAGATGTTGCAACCACCTTTGCCATACCTAACATTGGCCTCTTTTTCCATTTCTTTCATCTTAGCTAAAGACATCTATGTACACGCTGCAATTCCACAGCTTGGTAAAGCCAACAAATGAGCTTTCACACTGTATTCCACAACTTGGTAAAGCCAACAAATGAGCTCTCACGCAGTAATATGTGCTTATGAAATGATTGCTGCAATAGTTGCATTTCCAAGCAACATTGCCTCCTCCCTTCATCTTGCTACCTGACCCTTGCTCTCTTGTGACATATATCCACAAGGGATATTTGTTATCTTGAGGCTGCTGTCTTCCCTCAACATTTGAACCTGCTGTTGCAGCCCCTCTTCCAATAGAGGGAACACTTGCAAACCCTGATGAAATCGGAAGAGGAGGGGCGTCTCCAATGGGGACATTCTTCCCCTTCCTTTGCCCTTTACCTGCTGCCCTTGATTAAGCCATGAATGTTGTAAAATAATAAAGAAAAAATGTGCAAATTTGTAAAAACAATGAACATGCAAACTGTTGTAATAAAAATGCAAAAAAATAGAGACAAAATGCAGTTACCTTTTGTGACAAAACGCAGTTACCTGTTGCTTGAACCACCTCCAAAATGCTCCCACACCCTTTTCTCTTCGCTCTCACACACCCACAACAAACCCAGAACAAGAGAAAATGAGGATTGTGATGTTAGAATGGCCGAAATTGGCCTTTTATGGCCGTGTAAAGGTCAAAAATGTTGGACACGTGCTAGAATTTGAACACGTTCGTGTCCCGATGGGACATGCTTGGACATGATCCAGAGGACATGTGTCCCACTGAATCATGTTCGATTCGCCCGATTCGGGACACGTGAGGGCTGATGAACGAATCCAGTTTCATAGCTCATCATGGCCTTCAGTAAGACTTATGGCTGTTAGTCCTGGTCTAGTGCATGACACATGAAGTAGAGAACCATATCTGTCACTCCCTCTCAACCTAGGAGGATCAACTCATTCCTATAAAATGAATATACTCTACCGATTTGGGGTAGCATCAAATGTGCTTTAGCCACAAAATTTGGTGGAGAGGTTGGGGCACATGAGATCTCCAATACCCAGAAAGAGTTTGGGCAGATTCTAAACAGTTTAGGAGATATTAAAATAATTAATATTTTAATGGAGTCCCTAAGTCTAAACTTAGGGAAATTAAAATATTAATGTGGATTAATATAAAACTGTGTTAGAATGGTCCAAAAGACATGGATCAAGCCAAATCTAATCTTAGCCGTTGACTAGGGACTTAATCTTGGCAGTTGATATGTCAATGAGAAAAGTATAAGAGGAGGCTTGAGGTTCACTTGGAGAGCACACCAAATGATCAGTCATTCTATTCTCTAGACCAGGGTTTGCTAAGAGAGATAGAATCAGTGATCGGAGTTGCAGCTGAGGGGCAGTGAATACAAAGAGGCAGAAAGGCAGAGATAGTGCCGGGAGATCAGCACAGGAGCCAGATAGAGTGACACAGTAGTAGCCAGGGCTCACGTAGGGCCACATAGAGGCAACCAGGAGCTACACAGTGCTATAGAGAGGCCAATGTTGCTGACACAGAGGGCCAGAAGGCTGACGTAGGGCCTCCCGAGGTTGACGCAGACCCATTCAGGGTGATGTAGGTTCAGCGCTAGGCAGAGAGAAGTTGACGCAGTCTAGAAAGGCTGACGCTGGGGTTTTCGGGGCAGATTTGAGCTAAGAAGCTGTCGGAGGGTTTATCCGGGGTTTTAGCTGGGACATTTGTCTCAAACTAAGAGGTACTACTGCTAAGGGCATTGTCTGTTGGGTAAGCCGGATTTGGCACCCAGATTGTCCTCCGATTACACCCAGATTGTACCTGGATTGTACTAAGAAAACCCTCAGGTAACTGCACCTTGTCATGCATTGGGTTTTTCCGGTCCAAAAATAATAGTGTCATTTTGTATGCTTGTTTCTGTTTCCTTAAGTTTATGATCTATAATATGTTGAGCATGCACTAGTGTTTATTTTCAGTATTTACATTGTAAATAACTTGTTAAGTAACAGAACAAGTAGGTAGGAATAAATCAGTAAAGTGCATGGAGGGTTTCTAACTGGTAGACTTAGAAGCTTCAACATACTCAAGCTCCCTCTTAACCAAAGACTTGACCAAGCTCCCTCTCAACTAGGGACTTTGTTTCCAATAGTAGCTATCTGCTCTTTGGTGGAGATCATGGTACTATAAGCTGCTTGTAGGGCTCCTCCTTTCGATGTCATGAACTTCAATTTCTTCATCATAGGGCCTTCATCTTCTAGATTTTCTTCATAGGTCATCAGACATCAATCACTTTCCTTCAATGAATCATAGGGTTGAGCCAATAGTCATGTCATCCTTCTCATTAGAAAGTGATCTTCTTGTCCACATATGGCTTTTCCCTTGTACAACTACCTTTTCCAAGTCATGCCTCTTTCAGGATCTTCTTATCCAATCTCATGAGTGTCAATTGTAGGTGACATCTACAACTCTCTCTTGGCAGCCCTGTTTCAACCCAACCAAATGTTTAAAAAAATCAAAATAATCATCAAATCAAAGCCTTTCGTCATGACATCTGCTTCTCGCAACATCAACATCCTACTCATGTATGAATCCATCTCCAAGACATATATTACCAAGGTTTTTCCTTTTCCACCATACTTACCAAGGTCTTCATACCTTCTTCCATGGGGATGTCATAGCTAATTTTTCTAATTATTGAATGTTGATCACATATCTCATCTTACAACACTATAGTTGCATTATTCACATATTGTTCCCAAGGAACTTCTATACATGGTTCCTTCATCTTTTCAGCCACCTCATATTCCATATTAGGACATATTATGTTGATTTCATCTTATCAATATGTGAACTAGTTCAAGGTATATGTTGTCATGCATCTTTCTAAAGGAAGAGATCCTTCCTTTTCGATCATGCTTATGACATAGAGCATTCACCCATGGTATGTGCAACTATATGATGACATGACTTGATCTATCAAATACATACATACCTCTTTTCTCCTTTATGTAGTCATCTAGACTTCCTTTGGCAGCTTCCTTTGAAGGTACTTTAACCATCTTGAAATGCTGCACTCCTTTGTCATCACACCATCATCCTCCTAAACAATGGATCCCACACAAGGTGGAATGTGGACCATCAACGAAATATGTGCTTCTTCCAATTAGAGGTGAACCTTCTAATGAAGATTCCAATGGAGGATCTTGATTATCCTCATCCTGCAAATGCTCCATCCTGATGATGATGATGTATGATGATTTCTTTCTATCTTTGGTCATGCTAGATGAATTTTCTTCCAATCATAGATATTACTGCTTAAATTGCCTTTTCACGTTTTCAATGAGGTTACCATAAGCTACTTTCCTTTCTATCATGATGATTGTTACAACATGTAGACTTTCTACTCCAACTATACTTCCATGCTTTTGTGATGAGGTCATCTCTATTTCATTTTTAATGCACCTTATCATTCTTGTAATGCTTCCTATCATGATAGCTATCTTTCACAAACCTGAAAAGAACTAAGTGAATGAGATTATCTCAATCATAGTAATGATCTTTCACTTCCTCCTCCTCTGATTTCTTTACTGTTAAAATTGGCAACTCGAGCCAAATTCCACTTTGGACAACTTTTTTGAAGAAGATAGTTGTGGCAATGATTTCCTCTTTTTGAGAGCACCAAAATCGACCTAAAGATCACTAAAATTGGATAAGGGAAAATATATTTTTGAAGCAAGCCCACTCATGTATAACTCATCAAGGTCGTCTTGGAGTTAATCTAACCAGTTAAACCCCTCTTCCACTCCTATAAAAGGAAGTGTCCTCCTTCCTCATTGTACACATTCACATCTCATATTCTTCTCTCTGAAATTTGTCATTGCCCTAGGAGATCAAGCAGGAGGATGAAAAACATATTTTTGGGTTAGCTATATACATCCCTGAGGCAACTGAGTTGTAAAGGAGGCAAGATGTGGAGTTTAGATCTGTTTTGGGGTTGTCTATTAGTCTCTTGCAGGGCCGAGATGCTATAGGAAGGTAGCTGCAGGGTTCAATTCAGTTAAGGAGATAGGTTGAGGCTGCTTTATATAGAATACCTCTTCTTTTGGTGTGCCACAGCCCTAGGAGGCTAATCTAGCTAGGTCGCAGGCCTCATTCCTCATGTTTGATGGATGGTATCATTCACCAAGAAGCTGCTAGTGTGAAGAGCGTAATCAAAAAAAGACATAAGTTTGTTTCTAGGCCTAGAAGGAGGATAGGCTGCAGCAGATTGAAGCATCTTGCAAAGGAAGAAGGGTTGCAGTTATTGAGATCAAATCTGGGCTCTATATCTATAAGCCCTAACCGCAGACTTTTGACTGCAAGATCCCTCATCTTATCAACCTGGTTTTGACTGATCATTCTTGGACTATTTTGGGCTTATTCTATTCAACAAAGGAGGCTGAATTACTTGATCAAGAACCAAGCTCCTTTAGGAGGATCTTTCGCAACTACCTTATCTACTGCTGATCTTTGGTTAGGGCAGAATTTGTCCTCTGTTGTTTGAAGGTTGTATTGCATACTTGTCTGGGTAGTTTCCTTGTCATTTGGACAATGGTACATGTCATCATTTTGGCAAGTCATTTCTGACTTTGGTTGTACTCTCTCTCTCTCTCTCTCTTTCTCTCTCTCTGCTGAACATTCAATTATAATAATAAGAAGAATTGATAAAGGGTTTTGCCTATCTTGGGGTTTTTTCCCTGGCTTGAGCCAATTTGTGTCCTCTTGTCTTGGCTTGTCTTCAACATATGTTGTTTATGATTTTTCGTCAATTACTATCAATGTGATGAAGATTTATATGATTGCTAATGAAAG
Source organism: Pinus taeda (assembly GCA_000404065.3). Classification (NCBI taxonomy): domain Eukaryota; kingdom Viridiplantae; phylum Streptophyta; class Pinopsida; order Pinales; family Pinaceae; genus Pinus; species Pinus taeda. The sequence continues at coordinate 118,973 of APFE030491470.1, read as the reverse complement.
AGATAGAAGTAAACTTGGGCTTATGTGGAACATTGAAGTAATTGTCTTAAGCAAAGATCATGTTAACCAAAAATTAACATTTACTTTAGGTACTTCTTCAGTAATATGGGCTTCATTCCTTTCTTTCCTTTTCTTGTTGTCCTTCTTGAGTTTAGGACAATCTTTCTTGAAATGCCCTTATTTGTGACATCCATAGCATTGGATCTTTGACATATTGATCTTCTTATTTTTGTAAGCATCAAAGTTCCCAAACTTTCCTTTTCTCCTAGCCATGGCAGCAAATGCTTGAACTTGTTATTTGATCCCACATCACTTTTTGCCTTCAACCCTGTTTCTTCAATCTCATAATGACCAAAGTTCACTGAATGGGGTGCCTTCCTTCTTTCCATAGATAGTTGATACAAAGTTGCCCCATTTATCAGGTAGTGCATTGAGCACAATGGTGCTCATTTCTTTGTCAGATATTATTTCCCCCAACTCTTGTAGTTGGTCTCTTATTTGTGACACCCTCATAAGATATGAGGCTATCCCTTCTTCCTTTGATAGCTTCATTTTGTATAGCTTGGTTCTCAAAAATATAACTTCTCCCATAGTGCTTACAGAGAACAATTCTACCAACTTATCATAGATTTCTTTTGATTTCTCCAATTTTGCCACATAAGGGATGAGGGAATCCTTGATTGATTCAATAATGATTCTTTGAGCCTTTACCCCCCTTTCACATGTTTCAATAGAGCTTGATCTTCTTCTTGTGATGGTTTGTCGATTGAACCCTTAACATGCCCAATAAATTCATTTTCTATGAGGATCAAATCTATACCCTTCTTCCATGCAAGGAAATTTGATGATCCAACCAATTTGTTGCTCTCCTTTCAAAATCAAGTCATTTTGATAGATTTAGACATAGATATAAAGATACTCACTTGTCAAGTGAAGATACTCCTAGATGATGAAACCTTAAACTTGATGCCTTTCTTGATGATGTTGATAATAGAAGATGTCTTCCTTCAAGTATGCTTTGAAAAGTGATCGTTTCTTTAATGAGAGGGAGATTACTTTGATTTCCTTGATGATGATGATGGAAATGCTTCTTCTTGCTTCCCTTGGGTGTAGTGACTTCAAAATGCTTGTAAAATGTGTGAGCTTCTCAAAAATACTTCAAGTGTAGAATCCTTCTTTGAATGAGCTAGGTTTTTTGAGGTCCTATTTAATACTTTTAGTTTCTTCCTTCAAGATGATGAGACGGTTAGTCATTCTTAATGATTTACTTGTGCTTGGCTCTTATGTATCCTTCTTCAATAATGATATTCAAGCCACCTTTTCTTGTTGTTGTAGTCACCTTAGCTTTGATACCATGTTGAGAAATCTAGGGGCAATAGATTAGGTGATTTCTATTTCATAACTGCTTGTGATGTGTTTTTCTTAACTTGATTATTATTGTGTTTTCTATCATCAAACAACTACCAAACAATGAATATCAATGAGACAAGAGGACACAGGATATAGGCTATTATCTGGAGCCAAAACCTCTCCTCTTGAGAGGAAAACCCATCAAAATTCTTCCCTTCTTATGGAATGTTCAAATGATGAATTCCAAAACCTAAGACCCTTGTGAAAGACCCCTCCGAGACCAAGTCAAACCTCTTCCTAATAAACTTTCTTCAAGCTATTTTGACCTAGCAACTTCGGCAACTTCTAGTTACCTCAGCGACTTGCCAGCCACTTTCCAGCTCTTTGACTTGCCTAGCAACTTTCCAACACTTCGACTTGCCCAATAACTTTCCAGCACTTCGACATGCCCATCAACTTTCCAGCACTTCGACTTGCCCAACAACTTTACAGCACTTTGACTTGTCGAACAACTTTTCAGCGCTTCAACTTTCCTAACCAATTTCCAGGACTTTGACTTTGCTGTAATAAGATTTCCCTAATCTTCGCACGTGTGAGGAGAAGATAGCCTAAAAACAATATTAAAAAATTGCGTTCCTTGAGTCGTCCTCTTCTTCGCTCTCCTCTTCCTTGATTGAATTTCTTGTGATGAGTGAGTGCTCTTCAAGTGAGGTTGAAGTCTCTTATATATAGGCATCACAAGGTGGTCGAAAAAACCTTCATGACGCTGACTTGCTCTTTCATGTAGGCCGAGTTGTTGCTACTAGTTGGAGGAGGTCTTGGAGGGTCTTCATGACACTTTTGACTATACAAAAATTTTCTTTATAAGATACAAAATGCCCAAAGGTTAAATGACTCTTTTAACTTCATAATTCTATGACAAACCTAGTAGCACTCAATGGGCGTTTGACCTACAAATAAATTTACCTTGAGCGCGAAACCCATGCATCAAGAATGAAAAGTTGAAAACAATAAATTTCTTGTTTCTCTTTCCATCAAATACATAAAATCATGATTATAATAGACATTATGAAGATTGAACCTAGCTACACATTTCAATAGTAGTTGATGGCAATGTCAAGAAGTACAGAGCAAGGTTCGTGGCGAGAGGGTTCTCCTTACAGGAGGGAGTGGACTATGAGGAGACATTCACACCTATCACTAGATATGCATCCATTAGAGCAGTGATGTCCATTACTTCAAACTCTTGAGATGGGGTGGATATCAGATGGATGTGAAGGCTTCTTTCCTCGATGGGGTTATTGAGGAAGTGGTGTTTATTAAGTGACCTTAGGGCTTTGAGGTGCATGGGAGAGAGTCTCATGTGTTTAGATTGAAGAAGGATTTTTTTGGGATGACACAAGCTCCACATGCATTGTATGCTAGGATCGATGGATATCTTCTTGTTTTGGGCTTCACCATAAGTGAGGTAGACTCCAGCTTGTACTACATGCTTTTTGAGGGTGAGCCTCTCATCTTGGTACTTTATGTTTATGATCTTTCTTAATGTGATAATAGAAGCTCATAGGGATGTGAAAGGAGGGCCTTGCTTCTGAGTTTGAAATAAAGGACATTGGCTTGACACACTACCTTTTGGGATTGGAGGTGGGGTAGTAGCCAAGAGATAGTTTCTTAGGGAAGTGAAAGCATGTAGTTGAGATCTTGAGGAGGTTGAAGATGGAGGATTGTAGGCCTATGTCTACATCGATGATCACTAACTTGAAGAAGCTGAGTACTTCTGGGGGCAAGTTGGTGGTCCCAGACTATATAGGTAGCTGATAGGTTCCTTGATGTATCTAGTCAACCCTAGGGAAAATATTTGTTTTGCTGTGAACACAATCAACCAATTCATGGTGGAGTCAAGAAAAGTTCATTAGGTGGCAGCGAAGCATGTGTTGAGATATTTGCGAGGTACGCTGGACTTTGGACTCAGATATGTTGGAGTTGGTGGAGTGGAACTACATGGGTACACAAACTTTGGTTGGTTTGGGAGTGCTCTGCATAGAAAATCCACATCTAGATGTTGTTTTAGCTTGGGATCAACCATGATCGTGTGCTACAACAGAAAGCAAGAACCAGTGGCTCTTAGTTCACCAGAGGTAGAGTACATGGCAATGAGTATGTCGAGTTGTGGGTAGTATGGCTTCGCACAATGCTTGCAGGATTATTTGGTCTAAAGATAGGGCCAATAGTGATTCAATGTGACAATTAGAGTTGCATTAATCTCTCTCTAAATCTTTTGTTTCATGATCGATCCAAGAATATTGAGATCGGATATCACTTCATTAGAGACAAAGTCCAGAGAAGTGCTATGAGATTGCAGTACATTTCCATAGAGGAGTAGGTGGCAAATATTCTTACTAATGCTCTAGTGAAAAGGAAGATTGTGAAGTACAAAGACAAGCTGGGAGTAGTGGCGAATCCTGACCTTGCTAGGAGGGACTGTTAAAGCTTGTGATAGCTTCGAAAGGTATTTTTCATAGGTTGGGTGTCTTGGCATGTAGCAAATGATTCATTGCCTCTTTAGGTGCTTGCTTGGTGGAGTAACTGATTTGTGTCTTCTTTCCTAAGTCTAACTTGGGAAAAGTACAATAATTAAAGTCAATTAATTATTGTGGACTATTAAGTCAATTTCTAAGGATAAATAATAAAATTATTTAAGTGACTTAAAAATGATCTCAACCATTGATCTCCTAGATCTTCTAGAAGGGAGATTAGGGTTTTGGATTTGGGCTTGATAAAGATTATAAATGAAAACCTAAGGGAGAGGTGAAGACACAACAACAATAGAGAGATAACTACTGCATTTTTGGGAAAGCAATTTTCTCAGAGGGAGAGTGATTTCTCTAGAGTGAGAGCCTCATCTAGACTGAGGAGAGAGAGGAAGATTGTAGGTTGATTTAGGAGCATTTCTAGGAGGCCTTATTGTTGGAGATTGTGGGGCCGAATTGTTGAAACTGTTGAAAATGTAACTAGTTTCGACCTTCATAATTGTTGTACTCATTCCAATATGTATCCTATGTAACAAACAAAAGAAAAAAAGAAAAAGATATTATTTTAAAGCATGGGTTTCATGCTCATTATTGATGGTCTTCTGGGTAAAAGCATGTTCTTCATGCTTCTAGGGTTTGTTAGGTCTTAGGATTTATTGTCACGAGTCAAAGGAGTCAACATCATGTTTATAAGACCCTTTCGAGAAAAATGTAATTGGAAAAAGAATTTGTTTTAAGTCTGTTGACCACTGCGTGTCGACTTCCCATAGTAGTACACCCCCTTTTTTCTTTGCAAAAAGGGTAGCGCTTGATTGACGTGACCGCGCCATTCGACAGTCATCGTTGAATTGATCATATTATGTTGTAAACCCAGTCCGCATATGTAAATTGTAAATAATCTTAGCAGAACTGAGTCATGTATGTAAATTGCCTAAGTGGACCTAATTTTCTAGTGATAATCGACGTTCTGGAAGGTTTTTTGTCTCACCGATCCATGATCGGCAGAGTTTTCCTTCAGCCTAACCCCAAAGCTAGAATGGATTTTGTCATTAGAATCTTAGGGGAATCCTAGTGTGTTGATATGCTAGATTATGTTTGGTCGCAGAACTGGGTGGTCTATGAGGGTCTATTTCAAATGGGTTTTCCCCCTTAAGATGTAAAATTGTAAAGTTCATGATGTAAAGTGTCTTGACGGTTAGAAAATGTTTTAATACCCTCATAAGTCACAAGTCCTAAGTCCTAGGTCCTAGGTAATTTTTCCAAAGGCTAAGTTCGAGGATCCATTTAATAATAATAAAATAAAAAAATAAATAAAAAATAAAAATATATAAAATAAAAAATAAATAAAAATTAATAAAATTTTTAAAAATTAAAAAAAATAAAAAAATTAAAAAATAAAATAAATAAAAAAATTGAAAAACTAAAAAATAAAAAAAAAAATAAAAAAAATAATTAATGAGTAAAAAATGCAGAATTTCAATTTTTTAATGCATTAAAAATTCGACGGATGAGATTAAGAGATATCTTGATCCTCATCGACGGTCGAAATCATTTTGACATGGATCACTTGAACTAGCCATTGGGAATTTTTCCTTTAAATAGGGTGCTAGGGGTCATTTGAGATCATTCGATTTGTGAGTCTTGTGCTGAAGAAAGCTCTCTTGTAAACCTTTTCTGGTGCTAATAAAGAAAGACTTTGGGGTTGAAATCTTGCTGGTGTTACTCTCCTGAAGTGCTGTGAACTGTTTTATTTTCTGCATATTTTTCATTTCTCAGCCATTAGTGATAGCTTGGTGTAGAGTATTGCTGAACACATGTATCTTGTTCACTTACTAGGGTTTGAATGGTAATAAGATTTCTGAAATAATGGCAGGTATCTCCATTGTATCTGGAATCTAGTATTGTTTTTTCCCTCTTTATTGATGGTTGAAGTGAGCTGTGTAGGAAACCCTTATTGAGAAGATCAGTGGGCGTTTGGGGAAGTTCTCGGCTGAACCAGCCGACTCCTGCAAGCATTCTCTTGCAGAGCCCAGCCAGTTTCGATCCTGGGTTTATCATTTAAGTTTGTTTTTCTGAATTGCATGAGAGATTTCTGAAGTATTTCATAGTAAATATGGATTTTTTTTTGACAATATCACTGTTGATTATTGATAAATCTGGTTGTTTAAGAGTCGAAAAATTTAAAATGCAGTAAATTCGTAGCTGGTTTGTAGGGTTTTAGTTCTAAGTTCTTGCATGCATTATTTCTGGGTGTTTTTCTTTTGCTGTCACAGGTTTTAGAGCTGAAGATATTATCTTGTCCCAAAGCCAGATCTAGGCCTTGGAGGGTAAGATCTAGCCTCAGCCTCAGTTTGTAGGGATAATATTCAACGGGTTTTCAGTTTTTCTGAAGAAAGTTGAAGCTTGGTTTGTAAATTTCTGTGGTGTGGTTTCTGAGAGATTGAATTCGGATATTCCATAGTGTTCATCTTTTCATTAGTCGACGTTTCGAGCCTAGACCAAGACTCATCATTAGGATTGATTTACAGAGAAGAGAAAAGCGTGTGATAAATATGGAGTAGGAGGTCTGTTTAAGCTGTTTAGCCGACCGATTGACTATTTAATAATATTTTTTAAATCTTATTTTAATTAATTCCTATAATAATATCATATTATGTTTATTGAATGTAATATTATCTATGCGCTAATTATACTGTTACAAATTATATTTTTTTACTTATTATATTATGTTATAATTTATAATTCCTCAGGTTAATGTTTTGGCGTTTTTTTTTTTTTATATTACTATATTTATTATAAATTTAAATGTGAGATTAGTATTGTTATTTTATATAATTAATTTATAAGTTCTATTTTTAAACTAGATTTAAAGTTCTTTTAAGAGCTTGAGTAATGGTTTAGGTTTGATTTATTTATTTATTTTTTATTTTTAAGCAATCAACCTAGTTTAATCTTAGTTGGAGTACATAGGTTATAGGATTATGTTCTTTATGTTAATAAGGTTTTATTATTATCTATGTATGGTAAATTTAACCAATAATTAAAAATTAAAAATGTGAGATTAGTTATATATTGCTTATTCAATTAATTTAATTAATTATAAGTTATATTATTTTTGAACTAGATTCAAACTTCTGAAGAGATTAAGTTAAAGGATTATTAATTATGCATTTTGAGAAGTTTTATCTTTATTTAAAGATAAGCGTGGATATAATATGACACAAAGGCCCTATCTCTTATAGTTCTATAGGAAGTTTCAGAGTAAGCGAGGGACATGCTATGACAAGGAAAGATGAGGGTAGGAAGAGGTAGAAGGAAGGGAGGGATAACTTACTCATGGGGGGTGAGCAAAGAGTTCCAATTTTTGCTAATTTCCAAGCCTCCATCCCTATTAAGGTTAGGAGGGTGTTTTATGATTTCAATAGCCTCCCGAACTTTCCGCTTGAAATGGTGCTTTTCCTTCGCAATGACTTTAGTATCTTCAAGGCATATATGATGGTTTGTTTTACATGCATGCTCAACTATCTGCTTTCTGGGATTTCATTTCCAGGAAAAATATTTCAAGATTGTTTCTTTAAAAGGAGGCTGTGTGGAGCTCCTAGACTGTTGCCCAGGGTTTCAATTTTGCAGGAAAGTTTTTCGATTTTTTTTTTTTAAAGGTGTATGCTGCCTCAATCTTCTCCAAAGCCTGCAACAAGCTCCCCGTCAATTTTTCAAGCATTACTTCTCTTCACTTCACTATCTTCCTTCCACTTGCAACTGCATCCGTCTTAACCCTCACACAATCGATCCTCCAATCCCACGCAATAGCTGCTCATTACTCATCACATTGCATCCAAAACGCTGCCCTCAAGCTGCGTTTCCCTTTAAGTGTCCTCAACCTGCACGTAATCTTTTAGCTGCCCCTTACCTTGCCGTCCATCCCTCAAACCTCCAAACCTGCGTGCAAAACCCTCTGATCAGCAATCGTCCCCTACTCCTTTTCGCACCTACTCATTTCTCCAGGCACTTGCAAAAAAAAAAAAAACTCACGCAGCTTGCCTCGTCCCTTCTCCACCCCATCGACCTCTGCTCCTCACGCCTTTCTCCTTCACTGCTCTCCATCCAACGACCCCTCCGCTGTCTAGTTTGCTCCGCCAGACCCGTGTTCAACATATTACATACATCTAGTTTTGTTGATTGTTCATTTCATTTAGATTTAAACCTTTTTTCTTTTTTAACTAAAAAAAAATAATAATAATAAAAAATAAATAAAATAATAAAATTTTCTTTAAATTTAGTTTAGATTTTAATATTATTTAGATTTTTGATTTAAAAAGTTTCATTTAGTTTTAAATTTTGTTTTATCTGAAAAATACAAAAATATTAAAAAAAAAAAAAATTTCTAGTTTCAGTCTTGGCTCAGGAATTTGGTATGTTTATCCTTTTTTGCTGAGGCTAAAACTTTGATACAGGAATTAATGTTTATCATTTTTTTAAAACATGCTTGAATGATCATTAGCTATATGAATGTGATATCTGGTTAGCATTTGAAATTACGTGGTTGTTTAACGCACTTTATCTTTCGAAATTTTAAATCGCTGGAGTATCATTAAGCCGTTAAGCATTTTCTCGCATTTGATAAAAGTTAAATCTTTGTTTGAGTTGATTGATGGTACACGATTGTTAATGAGTTAATATTTTTGCAGCATTCGACAAATAATCGTTTAATCATTTCGTAAGGCATTGGTCTATTAACTTAATAAAATAAATTTAGTGCTTGTTCCTCGTGTCTCCCAACCCAACTGGTCCCCAGTTGGTCATTCATTATCCCATAGGGTCTACCCCCCTTAGCCGCGGGAGACAGGCTTAAACGGAGAGATCGGGGACCAGGGTGACAGCGCCCGGTCTGAGCGTTGTCGTGACAATCTGTGCGACAACAGAGTCTAGAAAGTCTTGAATCTCCAAAAGCACAAGTTGGCTCTAGTAATTACAAGTCGGCCTAAAGGAGGGAGTTTGACCCCTTAGAAAGGCTATATAGAGAAGCGGTTCAACCTCATTTAGCATTCACTCACCAAAAAGTTAGATCTCAAGAAAAGAAAGTTCGATCTACAGCTGGGAAGCAAGGCAAGAAGAGAGTGAAGATCCAAAAGAAGAAAGGAAAGATGAAAAAATTGTTTTAGGGCTTAATCTCTCTCACACGTGCAAAGGATTAGGGTTTTTCCAGCTTCCACAGAGGGTCGAAATGGCAGGATTGTGTTGCAATCAAACGAAATGTTATATCTTTTTTTGTTGGGAAGAGCAAAAATTCATGTTATATCTTTTTTTGTTGGGAAGAGGAAAAATTCTATCCAGATCTCATTGACCTTGGGTGGAGCTGTCTTGCTCTAGGAAGGTCTCAAGTGGAAGCTAATCCAAGGTTTTTGCAGCAGCAACAAGGGTCAAAGTTGTAAGTCGAGTTGTAGTGCTGAAGCTGGAAGGTAGAAGTTGCAAGTTGAGGTTGGTTGGTGTAGAATCAAGGAAGGACTTGTTGGAAGGGTTGACTTGGTATTTGGAGAAGGACTAGGTCTAGGGATTGGGTGTTTGTCTCATTGGAAGCAGATTGTATAAGAAAAGAGTTTATCGGGTTTTCCGCTTGGAGAGTTTGCCCTAGTTGAGAGCTTGATTTTTGTGTCCTCTTTTGTTGTTGTTTCGTTCTTGATATTTGTTTGATGAAAAGATCTAACTAAAGAACATAAGACGATTGACTAAGTTCACAAGCAAGTATTAAGGTTAAGGAAAATTGTATAATAAGCTGCCAAATTGTGAATTTTCCAACATGGAATGAGAGCTAAGGTGAACAAGAAGGCAATAGAAAGATTATCTTGTGGACACAATGAAGGGCTTGCTTGTCATAGGGAATCATATGTGAAATGAAGTAGAAGACCAATTGATTTGGAATGAGGATTTCTACATTAAAGAAGATCAAGGTTACATCAAGCTCTCACGAATGGAAGGCTTGAGAGGGAGACTAGAAGGAAGGTTATCTATATAAAGGCTCATTGAAAGGCAACTTTGAAGGAGGCATCAAAAGAGAAATATGATTGAAAGAATCACAAGAGGTATCATTCAAGGACATTGTTGAAGGTTCTTCAAAGATCTTGAAGGCATCAATTAAGGGTGAAGACATCATCAAGAAAGAGGAGAATCTTGGTTATCAAGTAAGTATCATATATTTACTATGTTTGAATCTACTAGTCATATGGGTTCTTTTTGCAAGGAGAGTAATAAGCTCGTTGGAGCATCAAATTACTCTGCATCGAAGAAAAGGATTGACCTAGCATTGATAGAGCATGAGGTAAAGGAATTTTTAACTGGGGAGATTACTGAACCTAGCAAAGATGAGACTCAAGAACTAGCGAAGTACAAGAAAGGGGAAGTAAGAGCACAAATTATCATAGTTGAATCAATTAAGGATCCTCTTGTTCCATTTGTTGCAAATTTGAGAACTTCTAAGGCTATGTATGATAAGCTAGTGAACTTGTACTCTGTGAGTACATCAGGACAAAATATGTCTTTGCGGAATAAGCTATACAAAATGAAGAAGTCAAAGGATGAGGATATGACATCCTTTCTAATGAAGATCTCTCTATCAATAGATCACTTGCAAGGACTAGGGGAGATTATTTCTTAATCGGCTTTTAGATTGCCATTGGACTAGGTTAACCGAACAACAAAGGATTGTTTCATTGCTTAGACTGATGGTCGCTGTACAATAGCATACTCAAAGTGGAATGATGTGCAGACAATTTTCCATGTATATCATGATGATTGTGCATCTCTCCCCTAAGCTCTTTAAAACTAATTGACCTACCAAATATTGAACTGCAAGATGACAAATTCCAGAACGTACCCATTTTAAAAGCTTCCACTCAACTGAACTGTCGAAGCGGTCTTTCAGATGAAATGAATAAATCATCTGCGCTGATGGCGTTGGTGCTCTGTAAACCACCCTATCAACACCAAAGTCCTTTAAAAGGGCCGCCTTTTGTGTTCCTCCACAAGTTGTAACCACCTTATTCCCTGCTATTTTGCCAACTGAACAACAAACTGTCAACTCGGCCATCTCAGCATATTCCAAAGCTCAATGCTTCCATCATCAGAGCTAGAGAGGAAGTCTTCATTATTGATGAAACAACAACATTCTAAAGATGTTGCATGCCCTCTGAAGACCCACTGTGTCTCCTCCGGGACCTTCCATAGTCGCAAAGTGTGATCGCGTCCAACAGAGATAACTCGTTTTTTTCTAAAACAATCAATTGAAAGGATTTCACTTTGGTGACCGTAAAGAGTGTTCATATAGGATCTATCCTATCCTCTTATCCTAGACACTTGAATTTCTCTAAAGGAATGGTCTTCCTGAAAGTATGAAGACCTGTAGCTATCAAGGATAGGACCCTATGCAGTGAATATTCTTGGTTATGTGTAGCATCAGTTCTACTATTTGTGGCACTACCCTAGGTATAACATCTCAGCATATGCAGCTCATTTATAGTGACGTATTTACTAGTATATATATATATAGTTGAGGGAAGTAAAGCTGACTTGACTGAACAATCTAAGCCGAACGTGCTAGTTAGTGATTCAGAATTTTTGCATGGTGGAAGCCGCATTGAAAAGACTGTGGCATCAGTCCATCCTAGCGTGAATACGTATATACCCTTAACTTAGATTAAGCCAACTCGTGCAGTCCTAGACGAATTGTATTGAAGTAATTACCTCTTCAGATGATGGTCTTTTATGAGACTTTTTGATACGTATTCATCTGCTTCAACACCATTGTCTACAGTAAGGACAGAGTGCATCATTTGCTACACAATAGATTTTCATCATTCTATCATCCTCATAGGAGTAAGGGCTTCAAGCTTAATTATTAACATTAATTTGAAGCAGCAGGGTTTTGGAAAGTCACTTCAAAGAATTAGATATTTGTTGGTTGACTAATTTGTGGTTGAAGCACGTGTCTGGAGCTTATTCCTTGAGGCTAATCCACGAATTTAAGGTTGATCGGTGATGTCCTAATTAGATGCTCAGTATACTAAACCGAGACACGTCTATGGACATACTTTTGCCCATTCTAAAGCATAATTCTCAGATCTCTGAGATACTGTTGCAAGGAACAGTTCTTGAGCTTAGTGGTTGACTTCACACATGAAGAAACTACACAGCTACCGCCATTTTTCCTAACCAGCCATAAATAAAGTCATAGTTGCCATAATAAAACTCAGTAACAGAGCACTTCTTCTCGAAGTGAAATCTTCCTTGCCTGCTCTAATCCAATTGAGCTACCTCGAGCAATCGCCAGCTTGTTAGCAATGCTGCGGTGATAGCAGCAGGAGTGTCATCTTGGCTCTCTGCCCTGAAGACTGTTGTAGCTTTCATGTGATTGACATAAGGATGCTCAATGGGTTTTGACAGTTTTATTTACAATCGAGGGCCAGAGACTATTGTGGCAGCATCAATGCTATGTGGAAGATGGATGGAGTAATACCATGTAAGTATGTGACTTGTAGCATCGTATAATGTCACAAATTTCAACTGGTGGTATCAGTGAGCCTAGTCTCGAGCACGATATGTCTCATTGACACAGACACGTCTCCATCGACTATGGACATCATGTTAAAGATCAATTGTCCTTATATCATATTTCATGATGGAATTATACAAGACCTAACCTTGCCAAGGTTTATACATTTCGAAGTTTATGGTGTCGCTGTAATATCCACGCATATGTGTCGCTGTAATATCCACGCATATGTTAAATATTCGCTGTCTTTATATTTGTTGTAGTTCAAAGATATGATATGGTTTAATTAATAAAAAAATCAAAGTTTGATAAGAAGAATAAAATAATGTAATTACTATGTTAGATAAATAAATATGATATTTGGTTTAAATTGGTACCATTTAAATTACTTGACTCCATTAAAATTTGACCTTATATTTATTTAAAAAAAATGATATTTGGTTTAAATTGGTACCATTTAAATTACTTGACTCTATTAAAGTTTGACCTTATATTTATTTAAAAAAAAATGATATTTTGTTTAAATTGGTACCATTTAAGTTATTTGGTTCTATTAAAGTTTGACCCTTAAATTTTGAATTTCTTTATAAAATTGCAACAAATGTGTTCTAATTGTTATTCTGATAAGTATACATCTTAGTAACATATTCCACATTTTAACTATGTGAGTCCTTCTGTAGGGGTAATAGTTTGAAGTGTGATGAGTGTGTTGACGATGTTCACTATAAGGAGATATTTAATATTTAAATATTTAATTTTGTGAATGTTACTTATTTTTGGATGACCTACCCTACGCATTAATAACCATACACTTCTACATTATTTCATATTAGGATAACCTGCATTAGGACAAGGAGGTCACGAGACCACCCTCATTGACCTCGGTACCAGTAAGATCTGCCTAGAAGATAAAAATAGCAAAAAAATATACCCGTTTATGAATGTGAAATTGTAAAAGAAAATTATATGTTAAATTCAATTGTTTATCTCCAATTTTTTTTTTTTTTATAGAATTTTATTGTGTACACAAGAACCATTACAGTGGTAAAGACATATGAGCGACGACGACGTGATCAGGAAGCATCAGCGTCATTAATACTGCCACCATTGTCATCATCATCCCCATCACTGCCACTATCACTATTGTCACCACCAAGACCATTATCAACATCAATCGCTCCAGCACCAGAGTTGACCGTGATAATGAACTCATTGGAAGCCTTTTTGGAGACATTAAAAGAATCAACGAAGGCTAAGACCAAAGAAGAATCTCAACCTTTAGCTAGCAGTTCAGCGGAACCAAAGAATTTGGAGCACAAAAGAACAAACAAAGATATTTCTAGGGAGATTCAGAAAATTAAACTTGCAGAATTTTCAGGAGGTCGAGCAGGTGAACGCGCTGAGGCATGGTTAGAAGGAATGAACAGATGCTTTAGATTAAGAGAATATTTTTCTTCGGCAAAAACAAAAATTGCTGTATTTCAATTAAAGGAAAGTGCCTTGATTTGGTGGGGAAATCTGGAAAAGCAGCGACATCTTACATTGGATAATGTCCCTTGGGAACTATTTGAGGAAAGATTCCGCGCAAAGTATTTATCTCCATACTTTCAACAACAGCAAGTCAGGGCCTTCCATACCTTAGTACAGGGTAATAAAACAGTGGAAGAATACGAGATAAGGTTTATGGAGCTTGTAAAATACGTTCACTACTTAGATTCTGATGAACGTCAACCTGAACGCTTCATATTTGGGTTAAATCCTCGCATCAAAGCCTTGGTAAGCATGTGGAAACCATCATCAGTAGTTGAGGCGGTTGAATGTGGTCGTTATGCAGAAGAACACCTTGGAATCAAAAAGGATATAGGGCCAGCAGAACCTTTACAATCAGGATTTCTAGGAAAGACTCCCCGAAACTTCTTCAGAGGAGGTAGCTCGAGGCCACCTTACAGTAACAGGTTTACCCCAAGAAATATAGGAACAAGAGCTCCCATGGCAGTAAACACTATAGCCGTGGAATCATCAAACACCAATCCATGGACATCTCGAGGAACTGCCAGTAGAGGAAGAAATTCGAGAGGAATCAACATGAGAGGACGAAGCTCTTTATCTAGAAATTCGCGTCCTGAAGTAAGAGGATCAACGCAGCTTAATTGTTGGGGATGCGGAGGACCGCATTTTCAACGTGATTGTCCAGAAGCTTCATCAAATATATTGCATAGGACTGAAAAGGGACCAATATCAAATAATCAAGGTAATCATAGAATCCATGTAGTAGTCAGCAACGATCAAGCAGCACATCAATCCATTGTAGTGGAATCATCAGGTATTATTAATGGTATAAAATTCAAAATCTTATTTGATACTGGTGCCACAGATAGTTTCATTTCGTCATATGCATTAAACAAATGTGGGTTGGCAGCTCGCAGACAAAATGATTTTAATCAGGTGGAAATGGCCTTAGGAGAACTCCAATCTGTGGGCTTAAGTGTGGATCAATGCAAAATTGACTTAGGGGTCTGTACGACTAAACTGAAAGTTTATGTCACAGCCTTAGGAACTTATGATCTTATCATAGGTATGGATTGGCTAGCAGCTCATCAAGCTTGGGTAGACTGTTATGGGAAAAGAATTCTAGGTATAAATGATGAAGGAGAAGCAATCCAAATTCAAGAAATCAAGAGAAAGGTATCTTTATGCTACATATCAACAATGAAAATGAAGCATTGTTTAAGGAAAAGTTGTCAGGCTTATGTAATTCAAGAAGTAAGCGAAGGAAAAGAACCATCCTTAGGACAATATGCAGATCAACAATCAAACTGGGAAAAGTACTTACCCTTAGTCGAATTCGCATACAATAACAGTTACCACAGTTCGATTGGAATGCCTCCATTTGAAGCATTATACAGCAGACCTTGCAGAACACCGTTAAGTTGGGACAGGTTAGAAGATTGAGTGATGATAGGACCAGAATTAATCCAAGAAATGGAAGAGCAGGTAAGACAAATTAGACAATGATTAAAGGAAGCACAGGATAGACAAAAGGGTTATGTTGATGCTCACAGAACTGATAGGAGATATGAAGTAGGGGATCAGGTTTTCATCTGCATCAAACCAAATAAAAGTACTATTCGATTCGGAAAAGGGACAAAGTTGTCACCCCGATTTATTGGACCATTTAAAGTCCTGGAAATAGTTGGACTTGTTGCCTATCATCTTGCCCTGCCACCTCACCTGCATAGAATTCATAATGTATTTCATGTATCTATATTAAGACATTATATAGCTGATCAATATCATAACCTTCAATGGAAGGAATTGCAGGTATCGGACGAGGGAGTCGTATCGGTTGAACCATTACGTATACTGGAACGTAGGGTTCGATAGCTCAGGAATCACCTGGTGGACCAAGTTAAGGTCCAATGGGACAAGTATGGTCCTGGATCAGCTACTTGGGAAGATACAGAGGACATATGTCAAAGATACCCTAATCTATGTCAATTTTGAAGAACTTTAAACTATGTTTAGTATATATTTACTTCACTGCAAATCAGAGACTCAGAACCATTTTTGAATGATTATATATAAACGTGAAATTTTGTGACATAATATATGCTTAAATTCTACTAGTACACGGATACTAAAACGATATATGTTGTTGATCTTACTAAATTATAGTTGTCAAAGTAAAGTTTAAGATAGTTAAGTGATTTTTCTTCTGATAGGAGTTAAGATATTATAAATCTGTTTTATTTATACATGTCAATATGATCAATGGAATAGAAATCAAGGAATAATTACATTTTAAATGAAAGTCAATGACATGCATAGAATATGGCAAAACATGTTATATTGTAGTTGACATATGTGAATTATACGAGTTATTTTGAATATGCTAATGCACATTTTACAAATGCATGGATAAGTGTATGATTGCAGATAATAAACAGTTACCAGAATGACCATGTGATGACAGAACCTCAGAACAATTAAAGTTCAAAGAGATTCTATGATAGGGTATTAACCCTAATTCTACTAGGAGGGGTGGAGGTGTTGCCCACTGTTTATCTTCCGAATCCTGGAGTCATGGGAGGACTGTGCGAATCACGCTCCCCTAAACATGTGATGATGACTGCTGGATGCCTACTGGGAATTAGGTTGGTATAACCGACGCTGTCACCTTAGAGTTTATGAATGTGTAGGTCAGTAAAACTGACGCCATGGCATACTCCAGTAGAGGACGGATAGGATGGGAGCGGAAGAGATTAGGAAGAATAGGATGATTTTAGAATAGCTTGGGAACTTGGATAGGGCAAGGCATGACCATTAAAATCGTAAACCTAAAACACTAATTTTATAGTCCCCTTATACTAAAATAAGAATTTTAAACCTCGGTTTACAATCCTAAGAAGAATGTACTAATTGCTATCATCAGTAATTAGATAAGATAAAACCCTAACTTCAGGACAAAGTTTTCTGAAGGGGGAGTGTATGTAATGACCTATCTCTTAAATAAAAATAAATTACACTAATTAATAAAATGATTTAAAATACATATACATATATATAAGAAATTAATATAAAGTTTTTTTTTTTTTTTTGCTTTCTTTCCCCAAAGAAAAAAACCAACTTTTTATTCATAATAAAAAGTTTTAAGTACATGCCGCAAATCCTTTTGCTGTATAATAAACCATCATAACATCTGCTGAGAAGCTATTCTTCCTCCCCTTAAAAGAGAGTTCTTTGGGTCATGTCGAGCCTCCTCTAATGAGGAAAACAGCTCCAGAAATTAATATAAAGCTATAATCCTAATAATATTTTAATAAATCATAAAGTGATATCTTTAATTAAATTTGAAATACTTATATACGTGACCATAGCAGTGTGAGAGAGGAGGTAGGACATGGAAGGTGTCACCCGCAGATTAAGCGGTGGGCTGCTGATGGAAGGGCGCCCACCGCCAAGAAACTTGATAAAACCATTGAGCAGAAGGTTATGGAGGGGGGAAAAAGAATAGGGGAAGAAATTCTGAAGGAGGAAATTATCCACAGGAGGAGCTTTAGTTGTTTTGAGGCTCTGGGCACAGGGGAACAGTCGGCTTCTATTAAGAAGCTTGTTGGACTGAGCAGCCAGGTTCTGCTCAGTTTGGCTCGGTAGATTCGGTCTTTTGGTAGCCGAAGAAATCTGCTGGGCATCATCAACCTGCTAGAGGTATCATCAACCTGCTGGAGGCACAGGTAAGTACCCTCAGTAGTTCAGTTAGTCAATTCTGTCAAAGAAATTTCCTTTACTATAATTATACCTGCTTAAAGAATGTCACAGTAATTATTGTTGCTTTACTGTAATTATATCTGCTTAAAGGTTGGTAATTATGTCTGTCTAAAGTTGTTACAACATTAGTGACCTGTATACATTCATATATTTTTGTGCTTGTAGAATTCTGTAGATTTTAATGATAAACATAAAACAAAATAAATATATTTTCTAATATTCTCCATTATATTATCACTAGGTTCAACTTTTAAGTTTTATATATACCTAGACAATAAGCAATAGGTTGATGATTTAATATTGATATTTGCCAATTAAAACTTCAAAACACTGTGTTGCATGCTATTTAGATTAATGTCAATGCAACTTTTTTTTTTTTTTTTGTATTAAGTCCACAATCATTAGCCACCTAGTATGCTATATTTTTCAGAAGATACAAATAAGTCCTTCATATTTTAGTTCCTTGTTATATAGGTAGATGTATGTAGCCACATGGCTGATGAGCCAAAAGAAGATTTCAATTAATTTTATTGAACAGATTATTAAGTCAAAAGAATATTTGGTTGTTGGTTTGGGGCTATCATGGATTTTCACTAGAAATGTTCCTTTTTTATTACCTCTATGGTCTGTTTTTGGCAGCAAGCGCTCTCAGGGCACCTAAATTAGCTTTAGGTGGGGTATTCCCAGTAAGAGTATTTGTATTCCTTGTTGTGATAGATATACATTAGAAAGATTATCAAACTTTTAGTGTGTTGGGTGAAATTGTTGAACCGCAACTCATAAATAATATATCTGGGGAAAACTACTATGGATAATCTTTTTTAAAGAGAAAAAAACAAGTGGTATTAGGAAGTAAGGATTACCTTACAAGAAAATTGGAACTTCAAACTTATTTTATTTCATCATTCAATTCTTTTCCAGAATTATGTTAGCCTGTTAGGTGCTTTGAGAATCAAGCAGAATTATATTCTACATGTTCCCATGCTTCAATTCTCTGATATTTCAGTGCTTCAAAACTTATAGAGTCAGATTTTCTCAGATTCGTGTAATTACAGTTTTAAAAGCTCAAATACATTACTATCCGAGCGTGGACATTGCTTTTGAATGGTGTCTATTATCCTCCACAATATCCCAAGGCTGAGAAAGGAGACTGAAGGAGGTAACCTTAGACCACTTAGGGTTTAGCAGCTAGCCCTGCCAAACCAGAGAGGGCTCTCTCTATGAGCTCATAGCCAATGATGATTGGAGTGGGAAAAATATATTAGGCAAGATATGTTCAGCTCTAGGGTTTAAAGATTTTAGGGTTTCACTGGATCAGGAGTGAAAATCAGGGAACTAGGTCAAATGATCAAAGGTTTCAGTTGCAAGAGATATAAAGGAGCATGGTAGGTATGCCTTTGTGATACTTTGGGGTTTTGTCGATGTAGTGTAGGGTGGAAAAGAAAAGATCAAAATGAGCATGGCAAGCATGAATTCATTTATCAGAGGATAGGTAACATAAACATGAAGTTCCTAACAAAACAGAGCTGAAACTTAAGAATTTTGTTTAAAACCTCTTAGGAAAATCACTGAAAAGCATAGATATGGAAAGGAGATGAAATTATCATTCATATAAAACTATAACAGAGAGAAAACATTATCACAAACTCACAACACAAGAATTCCTGAATGATAGCTGCAACTGTCCTTTGATTTCTTGTAAAAAGTGATGAAGTCCAAGCTACAAGAGTTCCACTCGTTGATGTCCAAACCTGAATCTGATTGAAAGCTAGATACATATAGACCAAATGACCATTTCCCCTCTCTCAGGGTCGAATCCTTCAGTTTAGGCACTGATTACATGAAGTGCTCAACAAACCCTAATGTTTAGCGAGGTTAAAACTTAAAATAAATCCTCCTTTAAAACTTTGACTAAACTGCTCATCATAAATGAGGCCTAAAATTACATGAAAATTACTTTGACAAGCTTATTTACCTCCTATTACACCATTTCAACTCATAAAAGAAGAATTACATCGGAAAAAGTTGAATTGCACTGAGCAAATTGAGAAAAATGAGTTTCAAGCAAAAACGTAGCGAATTGCTTTGAAAACGTAGCGTGCTTGGAGAAAACGTAGTGAATTGCTTTGAAAACGTAGCGTGCTGCTTGTAAGTGACTTTTGGAGGGGTTCCCGAGCCCCAAATCAAGATCTGAAAAACATTGGAGAAAGCTCTGCCTGTCTACTACACCATAGAATCTTCAAGCATTGAAAACTGTTGTTTCTAGACCTCCAAAAACCATTTCTCCCACAACTACTTCAAAAACATAGCGTGTGTCTGAAAAACATGGCAAAAAGGTGATTTTTTGGTACTTTTTTGACTTTTTGACCTAGCAAATGCTCTTGACATGGATCTCTAGTTTCATAACTTCAATGTGTAGGTCATAACAAATCCAAAAATGCAAAC
Organism: Pinus taeda; assembly: GCA_000404065.3. Classification (NCBI taxonomy): domain Eukaryota; kingdom Viridiplantae; phylum Streptophyta; class Pinopsida; order Pinales; family Pinaceae; genus Pinus; species Pinus taeda. Next base: position 98,834 of record APFE030491470.1, on the reverse strand, counting down.
TTTTCATGATTTGGAGGCCTCTAGCAAAAATGTAGCATGGGACACGCTACCTTTTCTGCCCAAAAACTGTGTAAATTTCCAAAATGCCCAAAATCTTCAGAAAATTCCAAAATTTGTTCAAAATGTTTGAAATTTGTTCTTTGGAGCTAGGTAATGATTCATCAACCTATGAGTGAACCCTTAGCCAACAACTCAAGCTTATCCCCCTTGTTTTGCTGAGTTCGGGTTTACTTTAGTTTTCTTTTCAAGTTCTGAGTTTTGATTTGGGAAACCCTGTTTCTGGTGTAATAATGTCTAGCCATGTGCCTTTGCAAGTTGGTGGCCCTGTTGGCCCTTTCAAGGAGCTTCTCCAAGTGGCAATTAATTTTATCCAGCAAATACTCCCTATTTGTCTCAAAATCTTGTTGAATGGATTTGTTAATGTTTTGTTGTTCCAAAGGTGTAGATGGCTCACTCATTTGGTCCCCTCTCCTTTTCATGCCCTTGGTTCTAGGCCTCTTTGGCTTGACTTGAACTTCAATGTTCTCCATTTGCTCTAAACCAATGACTTTCTTACCTTTGCCTAGCTCATCCTCTACACCCATTCTAGGTTTTGACATTAGCATTTGATTCACTTTGAGTTGCCTATATTCTTGTTGCAAAAATGCAATCATGTAGTTGGCTTTAGCCAAATCATCTTTCAAACCTCTAATCTCAGCCTCTTTCTCCATGACAGGTTACGTCAATGATTTGCCCTGTTTTTCATGAATATGCTCATGGAATGATGTCTCATGGTGATGTGGAGATGCTTCCATGTCAACTGAAGTAGGCTTGGCCCTTTCCTTTTCTCTAGGAGAAAACACAAGCCTCTTCCCTCTGATGTAGGTCTGAGTGATTACTGCCCTAGGTGTCTTCTTCACTGAAACTCTGGTAGATGAGCCAACCTTCCTTAATTTGGATGATGCTGGTGGTGTATTGTGGCTAGTAGGCTAACTAGTAGAAGGCAGAAATACTGTGGACTACATGAAGGTTTCCCAATAGATGCTTATCTGTTCAAGCTGGTGTAGGACAATGATTTTAATTAAAGCATGGTGATAGAGACTAGCTTGGTGATCACCCTTTCTGTTTTGCACTTTCTTTGCCATCTTAACTAAATTTCTATAGAGGTAGTGAGGTAGGTTGAGATTCTTTACACTGGTGAAGTGCATAAACAATCTGATATGATACTTATACACTGCTGAAAACTTGCTCTCACATGTAAAATATTTCATGATGAACTTCATTAATGGAGCAAACTTTTCAAGCAATAGTCCAAAAGGAAAAACACTCTTGGGAGCCTCTTTATACCTAATTTTTGTGAAAGCTTTACAGTTTAGAATTTCCAAATTTGAGTGTTTGAACCACTTTTCTCCACAGTTTGGTATCCATGTAGCTGTAGCTATGGCCTCAGTTGATATGATGAAGTTGAACCTTGCAATGTTGACCTTATCACTCCTAAGGTTTGTGGCAAAAAGACTGGTTAACTTGGCATGATATCCTACTTGTTGAATTTGCTCACAAAACCCTAAACAACCCACCTTTTGACAATATTGGCTGGCAAATGCTGAAGACTTCAATTCTTTAGTGTCAAGTGGCTCAAACCTTGATACTTGACCTCCTTTGTTGTATGGCTTGTTTCCTCCCTCCATTGTTTACAATTGCAAAGCAAAACCCTAGTGTAAGAGATGGGAACATAGTTTTTAGAGGGAGCAGGGGATTGGGATTAGTGTATTTAGGTGAGGGAATGAAGGGGTTAGGGAAGAGATATGTGGGTAAGAAAAATTGGGGAGGTAGGGAGATGTGTTAGGAAACTTAGGGTGGTGGAAAATGATAAAGAGAGGGTAGGGATTGCTGTAGGGAATTTAAACACAGTCCTAACCCTAACACTGCCAAAAATGCAACATAGAAGCTAGGGTTTGGTCTAGGACTTAGGGAAATGAGGAAAGAGGGGTAAGGAAAGCTTATGGGGAGGTGAGTTTAGTGCAGGGAAGAGGTAAAATGAGTAGGGAACTAGGTTTATTGTGTGCAAATCAAACTATGGAGTTAAATAAGAAAACATAGCATGGAAACCCTGGGCGAGAGTTCCACACTGAAAAACTGAAGAATTCGATTATTGGAGGTGGTGATTGCTTTGAACTTACTTGTACTGAGCAGGAGAGGCCTTCACTTGCTATAGAGAGCGTTGGGAGATGTTCCTTTGCCTCACATTGATGAAAACACAATGTTCTACAGAAAGCACAGTGTGGAGCACGAAACGTAGCGAGAGGATTTGAAATGCACTTTGAGAGTAGGAATTGATGTTAAGCTTGCTTGGAAGGCATTCGATGATAGGTAGGAGCTTGATATGTCATATGTCATAAATCACTTTTGTGCATATGTCATGGCATGACATCATTGATCTTCTTGAGTATCTGAAAAACAATATAGTGTGCATCAACTCTGACGTTTAAGTATGCAGTGTTAGATCCTCATAAAGGATAAATGTACTTTAGGAACCCAATAGATCATTTATCCCTATTACTACTCTCTTTGATGATGACATAGGTGGCAATTATGATTTTTTACATGACATTTTGTATGCTTGACCTAATGGAATGATGAGCAACATGATGACTAAGACACACTACTGAGAAATTATGACCTGACCATGATAGCATTTATTGACCATGAGAATTGAGAGAGTAGTAATGACCTTGACACACCAACCAATGATCAAACTTTTATTTGAAGACCTACTGAAAGCATAAAAATTTGACCTAAGACCCTAGCAAAAACTTTGAAAGAGCATATTTGATCACTGGTATTGACATGACTGACAAACACTAACAATGTCCACCGTTAGCATGAATAGAGTATAATAACAATTCAAATAGGAAAATGCTGTAGATATAACCATGTCATCAAATGTCATACCAACAAAAATTCATACAAAGGTGTTAGGTTTTTTAATACAATTATCGTAGTCTCTTCTTCAAATGGCGTCGAATTTGTATAATATATACACAAGTCCAATCACCTGTTTTAGTAATGATAGTTCTTTTTCAAGGCTTGCAAGTTGGTAGCTTGTTTCGAAATACATCTTTGTCAATTTTATTTTGCAGTTTCATTTACATCATCATCATCATTCATGGCAACTTCAAGTTCAGCCTCAACCATTCATGAGGCAGAGGAAGTGGAACATGAAATTGAATCTGCTCCTAAAGTTGATTCAAAGTCACCACTTTGGAAATATGTAACTACTGTTGGGAAGATCTAAGGAGGGGGATTATTGGCATTGGTTTTCAGTAAGTGTAAAAAGGAGTATAAGGGATCATGCACAGATTAAAGCACATTTACTTGGATTAAAAGGCAATGGGGTTTGAATATGCAGTGGGATAGATGGAAATGGTTTAAGCAAGGAAAAACTTGTAAAATATCATAAAGAACAAGAAGAGGCAGATGCTAAAGAAAATGAAGCAAATCTTGCCTCTCAATTAAAACACCCAACAAGGTTGGGAGCATTTTCATCGAAGCCTCCACTTCAATCTCATGGAATTGTTGCTTCAAACCGGTCTAATTTGGGACTGCTTGAAAGGAGTTTTAATAACGATGCTTGAGAAACGACAATTGCAGCTATAGGTCAATGTATTTATGCAAATGGCTTTCCCTTTAACCTTGTGCAATTTCCTTACTAGGAAAATATGATAAAAGTAGTGAATGAAGCCTTGAAGGTTTCAAGACCCTTGGATGTTAGTATTTGTAGCATCGGATGTGTTTTAGCCACAAAATTTGGTGAGAGGCTAGAATACATGTATTCTCCAAAACCCAGAAATCGTTTCTAGAAATTCCACCCAAAGACGACTTAATTAAAATAATTAATCAGTTTTTTAATGTTCCCTAAGTCTAAACATAGGAAATATAATTAATTAAAGGGTATTAATTAAGTCATGGTGAGAATCTTCCTAAAGAAGACATGGATCAAGTTCTAGTTAATCTTATTTATCGATTATATTTTAATCTTGGCCATTGATGTCTCAACGAGAGATTATAAGAAGAAATTCGATGTGGGTTGGAGAACACACTTGAGACACTAAGGCAATTACTCAGTTGCCCAGGCAGATTGATTTTCTCAATGGTTGAAGTTCAGCAGAGGAGATAGAGCCAGTGGGTGAGTTGCAGGGCAGAGAGAGAGGGCATCAACAGTGATCTAGGAATTGCATAATGAATTTAGGAGGAGATAACGTGAGGAGAGAGGGAGAGATGCAGTCTGCTAGAGCACTGTGCAGAGGGTGACACAAAGACACCTGCATATGGGCAGAGGGTCCATCTCGGGGTCAAGGAGTCACTGTGGAGAGTGAGAAATTTGTTTCTAAATTTCTCTCAGTATTTTCCTTTGTTTTTCTATCTGAATTCTTGTACTTGAATTACTGTTGAAGAATTAATAAAGAAATCCTCATCTGCTGCACTAATTTTCCCGCTTTGGGTTTTAACGGGGACAATTGTCCAAAAATAAATGTGTCAATATCTTTATGTGTGTGCTAGAATTTCTCTAATTTTCCAACATTTATTTTCTTCCGCAATTTTTGTTTTTTGAAGGCTGCAGTGTATATGTTTCGATATTTTCCGTAGGAAATTGCAAATAATTTGTTTAATTAATTTAACAAATAGAAGAAATATTACCAGTTGCTGCAGTAGGATTCCAGGTTTCAGAATTTTCACATGGTATTAGAGCACAACTTGGCAGCCGAAGAGCTTAGCGGCAGAAGGGAAGAGGAATTTCGAAGCTCTATGTAGGCAGCAGTTCGAAACCCTCAGAGGCAGTGTATTACCTTTGGCCAGGAAGGTAGTTTTTTGAGGAAAAATTTATTTCTATGTGAGAGTTGACAAAGAATAAATTTTCCAAATCAAGATTACCAAAGGTAGAGGGAGCAACAATATGAGCAGATCTTCAGCTAGGACGTTGTTATTTTGCAGCAATTTGATGGTACATAATAATGTCAGGAAGGAAAAGAGAAATAACACAGAAAATCATGAACAAAATCAACAGTCAGGAAGCCTCAGAATTATCTTCCTGGTTGGAGGATGAGTTGGTGTGCTTGTCAGGTTCAACATCATCTGGTGTCTGGTATATTGATAGTGGAGCTTCAACTCATATGATAGGAGTTAGAGAATATTTATCTGGCTATTAGGAGGAGCAGATGGACTTTTAGTTCACTATGGGTAACTGAACTAAATGTACTCCAGTAGGGAGAGGCACCACAGACAGAAACATGAACCAACACTAGTGCTACTACTGGACCGCATATGCCAAGATTGGGTATGAAGCTAATTTCAGTGTCCCAGTTGCAGGACAAGGGGTATGATGCACACCTCGTGGGGAAGAAAGTGTATGTCAAACACTCTCGCTGGAAGAAGGGGAGACAAATTGGAGCTCGGAGCAACAGGTTATACAAGTTTCAGCTTGATTCTCCAATGGCAGTGATAGGCAGTGAGAATAATAGTGGGAAGGCGCTGAACGAACTATGGCACAGGAGGATGAGACATTTACACCATGGAGCACTTAGGATGCTTAGAGAAACTGTAACAGGAGTTCCAATCCTCAGCATAGAGCACGATGATATGTGGAGAGGATGCGTACTTGGGAAGTACGCAAAGTAAACATTTCCTAGAAGTGACAACAGAGCAAATGGTGTGTTGGAATTGATACACTTAGATATACAGGTTTCAGCTTGATTCTCCAATGGCAGTGATAGGCAGTGAGAATAATAGTGGGAAGGCGCTGAACGAACTATGGCACAAGAGGATGAGACATTTACACCATGGAGCACTTAGGATGCTTAGAGAAACTGTAACAGGAGTTCCAATCCTCAGCACAGAGCACGATGATGTGTGTAGAGGATGCATACTTGGGAAGTACGCAAAGTAAACATTTCCTAGAAGTGACAACAGAGCAAATGGTGTGTTGGGATTGATACACTCAGATATTTGTGGTCTGTTAAAATTGGCAACTAGGGCAAAACTTCATGTGGGTCATCTTTTTCATGGTTGATAATATGTTCATTAGATTCCTCTCGTCGAGAGGTGTAGGATTGATATAAAGATCATCCAATTCTGATAAGTATTCATGGATATATGAATTTATTGTGATTATGGAATTATTATCAAGCCGACCTACAACTCATGTAGGCTCAGAAGCCCAACAGTCGCATATATTCAAACACTATCATTGTGTATAAATATAGGAGGACTTTTCTTCATTTGGATTCACTCATCTCATCACATCTCTCTCTCTCTACTGCGCAATAAAGAATCTTTTCTCTTGCGCAAAAAAGGGTCTCTCCCTCACACATGTGAAGCCGGAAATTGCTGAAACTGAAGCTGCAACTGCAGAAGTAAAGTTTGACCTGCGTGGACTAGGACTAGAAGATCTCTTCATCTGAACTGCGTTGTAAGTTCATCTGAACCTTCTTTGAAAGCCACAACTTTTGGTGGTGGAATCAAGTCAATCCGACGGACGGTTTGAAAGATATCGACTGCCCTTGTTTGAAGGAAGTTGTCGAAACTGAAGCTGCAACTACAGAAGTAATGTTTGACCTGCATGGACTAGAAGATCTCCTCATCTGAACTGTGTTGTAGGTTCATCTGAACCTCCTCTGGAAGCCGCAACTTTTGGTGGTGGAATCAAGCCAATTCGACGGTCGGTTTGTGAGATATCGTCTACCCTAGTTTGATGATGAAGCCGCTAATGCTGATGCTGCTGATTAGGGTTTGCTACTGCTGATATAAATCAGATTTATTGTGTTATTTCTCTCTGCTGAATTATTGAAGATAAAAGAAGATTTGATCAAAGGGTTTCCCCACACATTGTGGGGTTTGTCCTTGGCTAGCCGCCACATCTTGTGTCTCTTGTCTTGGCTTGTTTTTTGTCGATCGTTTAATGTTCTATCTGCACTTTACTTTATGTACATGTAATTGCTAACCTGTGGAATATAATAAGAAAAAGAAGTAAACTGCTATAAGCATAGAACATACCATAACTTAACATGGTATTAGAGTTTAGGTGAAGACAAAGCCCGAGCAAGAGCAAGAGCAATCATCGAAGAGAGGATTGGCAAGGCTATCTTAAAAGAACAATGGGGTCCTCAACACTCTTTCCTGTCGAAGACAAGCTCTGTGAGAAAACTGACTATCACGGATGGAAGATGTCTATCGATCTAACCCTTAAGGATCAAGGAGTGTTGGATCATGTGAGAGGCAATATTATTGAGCCTCCATCAAATGCATCTGCTGCTGCCTGGAAAAAATGAAAAAACGAAGAAGTCAAAACAAAGAAGATCATCCGAGACTCTATCAACAAGCACTTGGTGGCCTACATCTCTGAACTGGACACCCCCAAGGAAATTTATGATAGACTGGTGAGTTTATTTAAAGTTAATGATGCAAATCAAGTTTTGTTCCTTAGAAATAAGCAGAGGGAAATCAAGAAGGGTAATGATGAGAGTATGCAAGCATACTTCTTAAGAATCACCGAGATCAAGAACGATCTCCTATCTATTGGGGAGACTATTATTGACAGAGAAATGGCACTCACAACTCTTGGAGGATTACCATCCGAATGGTACGTGTTTAAGACTACTGTTTTGAACAGTAATGTAATTCCTGGTTTCGAGGAATTAATGGTTAGATGCATTCAAGAAGAAACAAGGTAGAAGAGCAAGAAATGCCCTTGCCTAAAGGTCCTCTTGCTGCTTTTTCTTCTCATGCCGAGAAAAGAAATAATTCTAGGTCTAAATGAAAAGAAAGGTTGGACCTAAGGGTGGAAGAAAAGGATGATGTTACATTTGCAATAAAGCAGGTCACTATGCAAGGGAATGCCCTGATAAAAAGGACTCTCACCGTGACGATGATCAAAATCTCTCTGATGGTAATCAAAGGAATGGAAAATTCAATAGCAAAGGTAAAAGGAATGTTGGAAATCAAGGAAGAGGGCAACCATTCAAGAAGGCTAGAAATTCCAGGTATGAATCTAACACTGTTGACAACAAGCAGGCTGAATATTATCTACCAACTACTCTATCTACCTCTGCTCCTTCGGACTCAATTGGAATTTGGCTCATTGATAGTGGTGCCTCAAGACACTTCACTGGTTACAAAGAAGTACTCCATAATCTGGTAGAGAAAGAAACTAACCTGGAAATTGTCCTTGGAGATGACATGAAATACCCCATGAAAGGTGTAGGCAATGTTTCTCTTAAATCGAATCAAGGTAATACGATCCACTTACAAGATGTATTATATGTACCTGATCTCAAAAAGAACCTGGTATCGATCTCGGCTACAAGGTAACCTTCAGTGATGGCAAGGTATGTGTATTGAAAAATAATGTTAAAGATGCCTTTACTCTTGGGTTTCGAGTTGATTCTTTATATCAAGTCAGTGGAAGTCTGCTAGGTGTCATGTCTTGTGACACAACTCTTCGATCGAAACTTTGGCATTAGAGGTTTGCCCCCCTTCATTATAAAGCTCTACCTGATGCAAGACAAATGGTGATAGGGATGCCCGAATTCCGAGTAGAGAAAGAAGGTGTATGTGCCGAAGGAAAGCTCAAAAGGGGACCATTCCCCTCAAGCCAAAGCAAGACCTCTGATATATTATAGTTGGTTCACTCAAGCATACTTGAGGCTGGCATTAAGAGGGAGACTACTACACCATATACTCTTGAATAGAATGGTGTGGCAGAAAGGAAGAACCACACGATTATGGAAGTTGTCCGGGCCATGCTACATGATCAAAGACTTCCGAAGTTTCTATGGGCTGAAGCTGCAAATACTGCCGTGTATGTACAAAATTGATGCCCTCATCAAGCATTGGGTTCCAATATTCCTGAAGAAAAGTTCACTGGTAAGAAACCTGATGTTTCTCATTTTAGAATTTTTGGAAACCCTATATATTTTCATGTGCCAAAAGAGAAAAGAAATAAATTGGGTGCATCTGGAAAGAAGGGAATTTTCGTGGGCTATGGTGAAAATACTAAAGGCTATAGAATCTATGTAGCCAGTCAAAGGGAAGTCGTAATTAGTCATAATGTTACCGTTGACGAAGATATGGCTCTCAGCAAGGTGAACAATCTTCCGACTTTGAGGAGCTCTCAAGAAGCCGACACCAGGGAACCAAAAGAAAAGGATGATGAAACAATGCCTGACGTAGAAGAACCCATGGATCCGATTGATCCTCCTCCACATGAGCCTTCCTCTTCTAGG